>MIQA02009934.1:0-26890 GCA_001887855.2 Sclerospora graminicola | reverse complement strand
AGTGGAAAATGTGATCGTAAAGGTCACCCTTCTGATCATTGCTTTTTCGTATGCAAAACTTGTGGGAAGCTTCATGACGCCGGTGCCTGCCCTATTGAAGAATTTTTTTATCTGATGCGCAAGTGGTATGTGCCGACTAAACATGCTGGTATGCTTCCACCCGATGTCGAGAAGATGTTAAACTAGATCGCTTGCCAGGTTGGAATCTGGTTCGAGCCGAGCGATCTACGTTCTGCATATGCATATGTCGGTAGCGGAGATAAGTTTGAGGAAAAGAAGATAACCGACAATACATGTTCTAATTCAAATTGCATCGATCGATGTCCGATCCACAGAATCAGAGTGGATGAATATTCCCGATCGGACGCGATCATGGAGTTGGATCTACTGCCCGGTGAATCCCGAGGATACTGGAAGTATCAAGATCATTTTCGTCGATCTCGTAGTTGGACGCGATCTTAGCACAATCTTTTGCTTCACCCTGGCTCAACTTCTCAAGATCACCCTTTAGAAACGCTTTCAAATTAACGATCCATTTTTCCTCGTCTTGTGCCTTGAGAATTCTTTCGATCCGCATCTCTTGTACTATTTCTTCTGTTAGGTTTTCTCGAGAGAGTGGTCTGTTAGGTGGTGATCTGGTTCGCGATCTTGTGTCATGATCGAGATCTGGGCTGCTTCCTTTTCATCTTCCGCACGAATCAGCTCAGGCAGCCTACGCATGTAGGCTCAGCTTGTCCTGCCTGCGTTCCATGAACTCTTCACGGCAGCTAAGCTCCATTTCTGGAGCTTCGAAGTTGAGCTTTAGCTCAGCTTTTAAATCCTGATACGTCAGGAACGCAGATCCATCAGTGGATCTGCGGCTCATCGCCCATGCCCTGGCGCGACCGCCTAGGCATGTGGTGGCAAAATAAGCTTGTGAACGCGGGTCCACAATCTTTTGCGCAGAGAGGGCATCTTCCACCTCTGCGAACCACCTACGAAGGGGTTCACCCCCTTTGCCAGTAAAGGCGGAATCCGCGCCTTTACCACTTCAACGCTCGCACTAGGTGCGGGCGCTTCTGTTGCTGCCGCCGTTGGGAGCGCAATATTGCATTGCGCACCTGAGAGTCGACATACATTTTCTTGAAAATGGAAACCGTTTCTAAAGCATCCTCCGAGGTTTTACCACGGAGGAGAGTGATGATTTCGGGCCCTATGGTCCGAATCATCTCGATCACTGTGGTTACAGCACTCTGTGACCAGTTAGGGAAGTTTTCCCTAACTAAGTCTTGCGCGAGCTGACGCTGACGCTCACGTTCACTGGCTGTTGCCATGACAGCCAGCGGGCCTTAAACCTTCGTTCCGCTAGTTCAGTAGCGAAACGCGTCAACAGTGGTCGTTTAGACGGACCACTAAGTGCTACCAGGTGTAACAGGGCTACTGTTACGCGGCTTACACTGTGAGATTGCAGTGAGGAAGCGTGCAATTTGTGCAGGACCAAATGTAAATTTGGTCCTCCTTAGTTTACCTTAGATAAACTTTAGTAAAGACTAATTAATTTGTTAATTAATCTACACTTAAGTATATATATATATAATATATACTTAGGCTACTTGAGTGCTAGAAGGTAAGTTTAAGAGTGAATATATTTATGAATGGTTAAGAGCTAACTAGTATAATTAGACCTAGACTAATCATAGTAACATGTAGCATAAAACCGATCTAATGATATCTTTATCATTAGATTACTTGTTAGATTCGATAAATTTATCAGAATATGTTCTCAGGATGGATTATAACAACTTATAATCCAATATTCGCGTTTCAGACATTAAGTCTGAAATTGAACTGTGATATTTCTACTTAAATATCACTTATGTAATGGCACCCCATTGCAGCAGATAACTCCACCGATCCGATCAATAGGCGCATTTTCTCCCGAGTCGTGCTTCGGTTGCTTCGACCGGGAGCCTTTTCCTTCAGCGCATGTCAAGCAATTCGGTCTCTTGTGGTCGGTTAAAACAATCCCCGACCGTGGATCCTTAGCCATACGTTGGATAGTATCGTAGGCGAGGTGCCCTAGACGGGCATGAAAGTGATACAACCCACCTTCTTGCACATCATTTTTAACTCCTTCAGTCTGCACATTCATCACGACATCACGAAAATCTTTTCGAGATGCATGCATGCACCTCTGCCACAAAATTGATCCACAGAGTTCGACACGAAATAGCGACTTATTTCCAATTTTTATTTCCCTGCCATCTTCCTTGTCGTTTATATGGCACCCTTTCAGCCCAGTGAGATCAGGTTCTTGGCCTGTTTTGGAGCGTAATAGACCTCACTCAGCACAATTTCCGTGCTCGGCCATTCATCACGTTTTATCGTCACTTTTCCAACCTGTGTGACGCTCAAACTTCCTCCGTCGGGTAGTGCAAGTGCATCTTCACCGCCACATTCCTTTGCATCTTCTAGGAGACTTGGATCGCCGATTAAATGTCGGCTGGCGCCACTATCCAAGATCCAAAATTCATTATCCATTCTTTCAGGAATTCTTATATTTCCATTTGAATTCTCGACCGTAACTAGCACGAAACGACGCTCAGACAAGGTTTCTGAGCGTCCCTTCTTGCTTGCCTTCTTGGGGTCGTATTTTCTCAGTGGTTTGGGGCAATTCCGGTGAAAATGCCCCTTCTCTCGGATTTCGCACCATTTACTGCATTTACGACAATCCTTGATTGCCGCTTCGTCTTCCGCTCGTCATCTTCAAGCTCTTGCGCCCATGCCACTAGCTCTTGAACATGTTGAACGTGGTCTTGCCTCATGGGGTTGTACCTAACCATGAGTGCGACCTTTAGACTTGGCGCCGCAAATTTGACGATGTTTTCCACGATCAATTTATCTGGTAGCTCGCTCCCCCGCGCCAAAGCTACCAGATAGAGCAAGTGCTCAATCCAGGACCTTCTGGGGTCCTTTTCCGCTGCAAACATTGCGGATGCTTGGTGGTGAGAAATATTCACTTTGAAAGCGTTATTCATATGTTCCAAAACCGTTATCAAAGACGGAGATACCGCCCACCAAGCACCAATATTTGTTTGGAAATATCTTAGGGCCATGCCCTCGAGATGTTCAATTTATTCACTTTCAAACGCTCGTTCCACTGGAACCCGGAAGTCAATTGGGCTACTTCTAGGGCCTCTAGGAACAGGTAAGCCCATTGCTTAAAACCTGCTCCTAGGCCTTTGTAGGTTTCCACTCCCGTGTAGTTCTGGATCGTGAGTTTCGTCAATTTCACTCCAAACGGCACGCCAACTTGCGGCATGCTTGCATTTCTGTCAGGCATTTCTCCTGCCTGCCCCATGGCACAGTTTCCAGGCACGCCTTGCCCAATTCCCTCGTCTCTATTGAGGTCATCTATCGTCATGCGGCCACCGAAAGGCCCATGATTCCTGAGGCTGTCTCTGAACTCATTCGAAGAGTTCGATTGGCCCAGGTCTCTAGCACGAGCTTGTTCATTTTCATTTTTTTCATACGTTTGTCAAACTTATGCTCCAATTTTTGCATGCATTCCATCATCGCATTTAAGGCTTCCGCCATTCGGTTCTCTCCATCACTAGCCATGATTGCCGTGAAGTACAATCGAGATTCAATTATTTTAAGTTAACAGTAATAAAAAAAACCCAGACGCAATTACCCTTCTGGTAAGGGGACTTCCACCAATGCAATTAACTTGAAGCAGTAGTAAAATTCTAACTTAAGAGACCCGTTAGAAATTTGGGCTCATAACCTGTTGTAATTCCACGTGATTCCACTGAAAATACGTGAACTTGCGCGATACTCCACAAGAATCGTAACGAAAGGGAAATGAACTTGCTAGAATCCAACCACCAGTCTCCACGCACGAAAAGAGTTAATCCACGAGAAAAACAATAATCCACACAATACGTAAACTTGTTAATGTTCACTTGCTGTCTAGTCTTCCTCAGGGGTGCAGTGCCAGTCGTCGATCAGTACGACGGCGCTGACTCCTATCCAAGTGTTTTTTAGTGTAAAAAGTAAAAGTGATATATATTATATAGTTGTAATGTCGAAAATACTTTTAACCTATATTAAACTATGCTAATATGCATCATGGCGGTGTCGCATAATTTTCATCCATTTTCGTAGTTCATCGAAAAACACAAAATTCAACAAGCGGGACTTAGCGCCGGGCGTGGGCTCCTCGTTAAACCATAGAATGGATTCCCGTTCCAGTAGAAAGGTAAAGAGGGCTTGTCAATGGGGGGGCCATACTTGAGCGGCAAATTCACACTACCAAAACAGGTGTGGGGTCGTTTCCAAAACTCCGCATCCATGATGGCACATACTCATAGCCGTTGGAAGATTTTGGAGTCGATACCCAAAAATAGAGCATTATGTTGGAGAGGTCAGCATAGACTGGTAGTATTCTTCCCCATTTCAATATCGCGACCCCACATCGATACCAGTGGACCCCTATCGAAGTCCAAACAAGAAAGGGGCAAAGAAGGCGAATCCTGGCGCATTGAAATCATTTCGTATACGACCTATACGGCCATACCAGGTTTTAGTATTGATAGTAAAATACTATATTTTTGAATTGAATTTATGCTCAAATAATTACATTGTTTATTTATGTAGTCTTTTTCCGAGCCCAATAAAATATTTATTACAAGCTAGGTTCTAATGTATCATTTGCCTTCTCAAGAAACGGACGCTAAATATGCAGACGGAAGAGATTATTTAAACGCAATGTACCTCCGCTTCGACATTCAGTATTCTAATTACTTATATTGCTACAATTGTTTGTGTGTATGTGTTTTTACATATGGTCTATTTGTTAGGATACTGTACTTTTATTTCAATGATAACTAGCAGAGAAATACATTACAGCTACCTATTTCAGGGCTATATGAGATCACAAGAATTAGTTTATAGTGTATTGTCATGTGTGGTTCAGTATTGATAAAGACAAATTATTATTTCAATTGAATCTATTCTCAAATAATTTAATTTGTATTGGTTGAATTTTGGCGAACTCATGTATATTTTTTACAATCTAGCTCCTGCTGAATCAATTGCCTTGTCAGGAAACAGACACTAGACATGCTGTTGGAACAGATTACTAGTACGCAATATATCTCCGCTTCGACATTCAGTATTCTAACTACTTATATTGCTACAATCTTTTGTGTGTGTTTTTTTTTACATATGAGCTATTTGTTAGGATACTGTACTTTTATTTCCATGACAACTAGCCGAGAAATACATTACAGCTACTTATTTCAGGGCTATAACAAATCACAAGAATTAGTTTATAGTGTATTGTCATGTGTGGTTCAGCACTGATAAAGGCAAATTATTATTTCAATTGAATCTATTCTCATATAATTTAGTTAATATTGTTTGATTTTCGCCGAACCCATAAATATTATTTCCAACCTAGATCTTGTGGAATCAATTGCCTTGTCAAGAAACAGACACTAAACATGCAGATGGAAGGTATTATTTAAACGCAATGTTCCTCCGCTTCGACATCAGTATTCTTCCTACTTATATTTGTTCAATTATTGTGTTTGTTTTTTGTTACTTATGAGCTATTGTTACGATATTCTTTATTTAATTTCCATGATAAGTAGGAGGAATAAACATTACAGCTACCTATTCCGGGATAATATGAAATCACAGCAATTCGTTTAAGTTATATTGTCACGTGTGGTTCAGTATTGAAATAAAGTCAAATTATTACTCCAATGGAATCTATTCTCAAATAATTTAATTGATATTGATTGAATTTTCGCCTAAATATTATGCCCAACCTAGCTCCTTGTGGAAACATTTGCCTTGTCAGGAAACATACACAAACATGCATGGCTTCCATGGAATAGAATGTATTTATTCGGACCTGTACTTAAAAGCGAGACAAGCACTTGAAATACGTAGGCATTTGGTTATCACTTAGGTTTCTTGAAGGGAAGCTAGTCTTGGAGATCTGCGGTTACTAGGAACTTCCATAAAAACATCACTGTGAATGTTTTCCACGATCTTGAGCTGTTCAATTGCTTGCTGGCGCGCACTTCTACGCTTTTGCTTGAGTGTCTTCTTCGGCTGTTCAATGGATGGAACTTTAGCCGGGGAATCGTTGAGCTACGCACTTGATTCAAATCACAACGCAGCCAGATCACCATTAAGAACACTTGGGCGCAGTGGGCTGTTCAATAGCTGGAGATTCATGGGAAGACTCTTCATGAGCCGAGTCTTCACTTGCCGGCTCAGCACTGCTGGATGTTCCATGCGGCTCAACGCTGCTGGATGCTTTGTGGTGAAGTGCTCCAGAAGTTAACGGACTAATGATGATGGATGCCCGTATCGGATTGGCTGAAATGTCACCCTAAGCCGGATGCCCAGACCGGCCAGTAATAAGACGATTTTGGCCTTCTGTGGAAGAGTGTGGAGTTGTATCTGCCTCATATACACATTTGGATTCGCCCTTCATTATTATTGGTTTGGCTGGCCGATTGATTATTCTCGGTCCAGCCGGTACTATACAAACTTCAAGTGTCTTATTGGTTTAGCTGGCCGATCGACTATTCTCGGCCCAGCCGGCACTATACAAAGTTCAAGTATATTGCCAGACGAGCTCCCCGGTGACGATTTCCGCCCAGGAGCTACCCCTAGTCCTACACCTCATCTCCCTCTTAGACGGATTTACACTTTTCGCCCTAGGGTCCACCAGGAGAGCTAACCACCCAGTACTGACGGGTACACAAGCTTTAATGTCAGAGCTGAAAAGGTTTTTGGTAAGAGGCTCTGGCTTTTATATCATCAGAACGAGGTCGACGATTTGAGTCTCAAACACACCGCAAGAGGCACTTCCGGGACGAAATGGCGACCAAAAAGGACGACCAAGTCTTTTCCAAGCACCGAGCCACGATCACGACTCAAGGAAGCAACATGAGGCGGCGTATGGTACGTCAATGGTATCGGATAGATACGTAATATCCATTCTACGTATGGCTATATTAGTAAATATATTTATATCCCATCACGTGTCCTCGATTGATTGGCTGAAATACGAATAGAGAGAACGTCCCTCACTCGCAGAAAGCAATCGGAAACATGGTGACGCTGTTCTGCGCGCTCGTCGGTGTGAAGGGGAACGCGTTCTCCATCGACATCGATGCGAGCAAGTCTGTGGACCACTTGAAGAAGGCCATCAAGAAGGAGCAAGAGTACACCTTCGCTGCGAGCAAACTGCAGCTGTTCCTCGCCAAGAAGGGCGACGACACATGGTTAGATCGAGGTGGCGCGGAAGCTGTGACGCTCGATGAAAATGGACACCCGGAAGGATTTATGCACATGGATTCGTTGTTGTGGATCAAGAACCCCAAGAACTTTGGAGAGGGATTCGAGCCAAACGAAGGGGGAATCCACGTGTTGGTGGTGGTTCCGAAGCAAGAACCAACGGCTGCATCTCGTCAGATATTCACATCGTATCGACCGCATGCAGAAGGAATCAATTTACAGCTGCCTCATCTCTCACGTGAAGAATTGGTAGAGAAACTCTACTACGCGTTGACGAAGACCAACTTCGTTTTACTTTCAGCGCCTGCAGGATCAGGGAAGACTTCGCTGTTGACGTTGTTTTCTCGCCGACATCCTGAACTTCGCTACGTCCCCATCGCGTTTGATGATTCCAATGCAAATGCCGCGGATCTTCTCGCCGGCCATGGTGTTGACGTTGTTCAGAAGACGTGTCGTATACCTGGTGATAAGATGTGCGTCTTTATGCTGGATTATTGTCAACGACAGTACCACGATATTGCATTCTGGACTGCTCTAATCAAGGGTTCGTCGTCGTGGTTGCTGCCACACATTCGGTTTGTCATCTCCGCGACTCATTTGCTCGAAACAGACGCCCCTGAAAGCCCAATTGCGTTTGGTAGCATTCCGTGGAAGGTGACAAGAGATGATTTTCTGATCAGTGACGAGGAGGCGCATCAATTCTTCAATTTTGAGAACGGATTGCCGTCGCAATTGCGATTTCCCACGTTGGTGGAGGTCATCATACGCGAGTGCAATGGACACATTGGTTCCTTGCGTAGCTCTTGTGATATACTGTTTGAGCACTACTCGAAGGCCGTTGCTCCAGTTGAAGAAGACGTGTTCGTGTATTACCTGTCGGGCATCTTCGTCAATCAATTGACACGCTGTTTTGGAAGTGGGCATACAACACCTGCCAGTCGCAATCTTCAATTGTTTCTTATCAAGTGTCTGGTCCGCGATCCGACATGTGGTCCGTTGGGTATGCAATTGGACGAAGATGAAAAGCAATGCTTCACGCGGCTGATGAAAGCAGGGATTGTGAGGCAGGATGGCGACGGCTACGTGATGTTTGTATCTCCATTGGCTGAGAGATACTACAACAAGTGGCTGTTTCCACATCGTGCTGACTGCAATCCAAAGTCGCTACAAGAACTAATCCGAAAGGTGATCGGAAGTATGTCTGCATCTGTGCTCAGGCAGTCGGTGGTTTACACAGACAACTTCCCAAAGGAAGCCGCTTTTCAGCACCAATTTATGGCAGCTCTAGCGCTTCATACGCTCCAGACATGTTACATTTGTCCAGAGCTGTCAAGAGTTTTTCCAGATTCGCCTCGTCAGCTCGATCAGCGCATCAATGGTGAAATTGACTTCTTTTTGAATGGAAGTCTTCGATGGGGAATCGAATTGCTCGTGAATGGTGACGGGATCGGTGAACACATGGCTCGATTTGCAGAAGATGGGAAGTATGCTGCACTCGCTGTGAAAGATTACGCCGTCGTTGATCTCCGATGTAATCAGACCGGAAGAATCACAAATGTTATCCGCAAGCCAGAAAGGATCACAGTTTTTTTCAAGGTTGGAGATTTTTCGTCATGTCGCTGCACTTTTGGATTAGATGAGAACCCTGAGCCGATCATTTTGAAGCACTGAGGAATGACCACCTAATGTTACAGAGTTGAACTTATCTCTGATAGCCTGCCTAAATCGATAGTGTCGAGGTGGTAGCGATTTGCCTCAAACCCAGTGCTACTTCTTGAACAATGTATTACTTCCACAAAGCTCGTTGGTTCTGATCACCTGTATGATCTAATAACCTGCAGACAAGAAGAGATCGCTCTAATAACAGAACTATGAGGTTCCAGCTTCAGATAATAATGGAGGTTAAGACAAAAAAAGATGTTGATTCCTTTTTTAATTCTGTGTGTTAAATTCGTTCAAGTTTTCTTTCAATGATGGACATTTATTCTTGATATCAGCCGGGAAACCCGAGGAAATTGGAGGGGATTGGCCGGTGCGTTCGAGGAACAATACTGCGGAGCTGGAATGTCAGCGGCGCGACAATATTTTCACACCAGGAAGCGAGCGGATGAGACCCCCTTGGAGTATCTCCATCGCTTAAATGTCGCTGGCATGAGAGCGGATATTCCCGTTAAAGAAGATACCAGCCGGTCGGAAGCTGCCCGTGAACACGTGGAACATTTCATCAGCACGTTGGACGATCGGGAGCTGGCAGACCAGCTGGCGTTACTGCGGTTGAAGAATACGACGGAGCTGGAATTGACGTTGCGCACGTACCTAAGGGCGAAGAAGCAAGGCCCCAAGGCGGCAGTCGGAACCGGCCGTTTCAAGTCCCGATTTAACGCGGAGCAAGGAGGCCGGCCGCCATCTACCAGGACGGCCCGGGCCGTCCGCATGGTCGCCCGAGAGTCAGACGCGACCAGCTCGGAAGAGGAGTATCAGCGATCTGGGGGCGAGTCTGAGGAGGAACAGTATCGGTACCTTTTCTCGGCAGAAGCCAGTCAGCCGTCCAGGCTGCCAGCCGGTTCCGGTCAGTCGAAGAGTTTTCCGGCTCGAGCTGACCAGGATTACCCCAGGCGCAAGTGCACCCACTGTGGATCCATCAAGCATGACGACCGGAGCTGCTGGAAGCGGCTGACGTGCAAGAAGTGCGAGAGGAAGGGACACCCGGCGGAACACTGTCTGTTCACGTGTAAGGCTTGCGGGGAGGTGCATGAGGCGGGACTGTGCCCAATGGAAGAATTCTACAACCTGTTGAAGAAGTGGTACGTCCCGACCAAGCATGCTGGAATGTTGCCGCCCGGAGCGGAAAAGATGTTAAACTAGATCGCTCGCCAGGTTGGAATCTGGTTCGAGCCGAGCGGTCTAGTGTTAGTATCTATGCATATGTCGGTAAAGAGGATAATCAAGAAGCAAAGCAAAGGATAACCGACAATACATGTAAGTTTGACGATTACGTCACCCGGTCCCCGGCCGGTACGGCTGACCCCTTCCTGGTGAGCAGTATACGGACGGATGAGTACTCCCGGTCTGAAGTGCGAATGGAATTAAATCTGTTACCTGGCGAGTCGCGAGGTTATTGGAAGTATCACTCGCCGGATAAATGGTTCAAGCAGGCCAAGGCGGATGGAAAAATCAATAACCAGAAAGCTACCATGCTGTTCGACTCTGGCGCAGAAGTGTCTATCGTAGACACCACCTTTGCTCGTAAGGTGGGGTGTGAGATAGACGAGACGAAGCGGCAGGAATGTATAGGCATTGGAGAGAGTTCGTACATGACCCAAGGAAGGACAAGAGTCAAGATTACGTTAGCTGGGTCGTTGGTATATTACTTTACCGCCTGGGTAGGCAAGCTGGCCGGGCAGGATGCAATTTTGGGCATGGATTTTATGGTCCCGGCCGGTATACGGCTGGACTTATCGCATGGAACATTGACGTTGCCGGACGAGGTACAGATCCAGCTGGCCGGCCGGCGGCCCTTATATGGCGCCCACGTCCAGTTCCTCAAGCTAGGTCAGTTTGTAACGGTGCCAGTTGGAAAGGCGGTGGAAGTAATGTTACGGCCGCACGACCGACGGAGTAAGTTATGGCTGACAAGGGGCGAGTGCTGGGTACCATCTGTTGTTAAAGGGGGTGGTCATCTCAACTTCATAAGCGTGACCAACATCTCTGAAAAGCCCCTCACCTTGCATGAAGATGTGATTATTGGAATGTGGCTGGCCGAGGATAAAGTGCCCCGCCGGCCGGGCTATGTCACTATTGGCTCAAGACGCTATATCGAGTGGCAAAACCTGGCTTTTCAGGCAACCACCGATCTGGTCAGCGAAGAGGAAGAAGTAGAAGAGGACCAGATTCCGATGGTGGATAAACCCGAGTACCGGACCCCTTCTAAAATATTGATGCGGAGCCGGCCGTCGCCGGATCCGGCCGAATGTATTGATCGAAGCTACGCCCCGATCGCGGAACTGGTTTTGCCCACTCAGAGGGAGACGGACGAACGACAGAGTCGGGAGAAAGGACCAAGCAGAGTTGCATATACGGTCAGCCCCGATGACAGTTGTGACGACCGAAGTGAAAGCGGATCGGCCCAGCCGGCCGAGCAGAATTCGGAAATAGCCGAAGGCGGATCGGCCCAGCCGGCCGAGCAGAATTCGGAAATAGCCGAAGGCGGATCGGCCCAGCCGGCCGAGCAGGATCCCGAAGCAGCCGAAGCCGATCAAGTCTGCATTCATGAAGGGGGCGAACTATACGTTGAAGGCATGGAAGAGCAGATGGCGGTGCTACCTGAGGTGACCCCCTGCCCCCCAGCGGTCACTATCGACGATCTACAAGTGGGAGACCCGGATGTGAACACCCCGGAGGAGATCGGCAGATTGAAGGATATTATATGGAAAAGACGACATCTGTTGATCGGACCAGGGAACGCACTTCCTCCGGCCGCCCATGGGGCGGTATGTGATATTGATGTGGGAGGTGCCAAGCCGGTAGCACAGAGATGCCGAAGAGTCGCTCCCCAATATCGGGAAAAGCTGTCAGAGCTTATCAAGGGTTTGCTGGCCACCAAGATAATTCAGCCGTCCACCTCGCCATGGGCTTCGCCCATTGTAATTATTATTAAGAAGAATGGGGTGGATATAAGGTTGTGCATCGATTACCGGCTGGTGAACCGGCTGACTAAGCTGATGATTTATCCGATGCCGCTGATAAACGACCTGCTGGAGGACTTGGATAAAGTTTTGTGGTATTGCTCATTGGACATGGCCAGTGGATTCTGGGTGGTCTCTATGACCGATCGTGCACGGGAGATCTCTGCATTCGTGACGCCTTTCGGGTTGTTCGAGTGGAACCGGATGCCGTTCGGTCTGAAGAATGCCCCGCAGATTTATCAACGGTTGATAGATAACGCGCTGTACGGACACTTCAAGATCAAGGCGGATCAAGATCCGGCTCTGGTCGGGGATGTGTTCGCCGAAGGTGACCCGGACCCCGACCCAAAACCTTCAGTTTTGGGGCGGCGGTCTTACATTGATGACATTCTCGTTACGGCAACTACCTGGGATTTACTGTGTAACAAAGTGGAGAAGTTGATGATTACGTGTGAAAAGTGGAATCTTTCGATTAGTGTGGTTAAGAGTTTCTGGGGAAAGACTAAGGTGACCTATCTGGGTCATCAAGTGTCGATTGCCGGATTGGAGGCTAACCCGAAGGATTTGGAGTCCTTGAGTAATCTGCCTTTCCCGCGATCCCTAAAGGCTATGCAATCCTTTTTGGGGAGCCTGAATTATTACAGTCGGTTCATCGAGGATTTTGCAGTCTATGCGGCGGTCTTGTATGAGTTGCGGGAGGTGGATTACCATAAGCTGAGAGAGCAGGATAGGCAAGCGGAGACGCAAGCCGGGCCGGCAATTTCAGCCAATGAGGAAGCGCCCTTTTCGGTTATTTCAGCGAATGAGGAAGCGCCCTTTTCGGTTATTTCAGCCAATGGGGAAGCGCCCTTCTCGAGTATTTCAGCCAATGGGGAAGCGCCCTTGTCTGCCCAGACAAGCGACCGGCCGCCGGACCCCGGCGCGGCCGGCCCGGACGACCACATGACCCGAGCGATGGTGGCTTTTGGCATGTTAAAGGCGAAGATGGCGACCACACCGGTCCTGAAACATTTCGATGTTAATAAGACTCCGGTGGTCATCATCTACGCTAACAAGTGGGCCATCTCGGCCGCTCTCGTGCAAGATCATGATGGAGTGTACTGTCCCGTGACCTTCACCAGCCGGACCTTGAAAGTTAATGAAGTTAATTACGGGTTGGTGGATAAGGAAGTTCTGGCTCTATTACGGATCTTGGATGTGTGTTATACTATGCTGGTGTCTCGGCCTATCAAAGTACTATCCAGACGGTCGACCCTATCATGGCTCCTGACGGCGAATGGGATTGATGGCCGGCTGGGGAGATGGGCGGCTCTGCTGTCTCAGTGGTCCCTCGAAGTGATTAAGTGTACTAAAGGGGAAGAGGAAATACTGGGCACACTGGCTGCCAGCATTACCCCCAGGGCGGAAGTGGAGGAAGCACTGATAGCGATCGCACCTCGGAAGCAGCCTCGACAAACTATCGTATTGCCGCCGCCAACAGTGGGACCCACGGAGGAACTAATGGTTTTGAGTTTCGATGGGTCGGCGAGTGTAAAGAAAGGGGTCGGGGCCTATAGTGCCATTTTGTGGAAGCTGCCCGAATGGAAGGCGATCGCGGCCGCCTCGGATTTCACGCCTGGCATCACGGTGAACGAAGCGGAATATAGAGGACTGCTGCTTTCTCTAGATCTGTTGGCTGGCCGGACACAGGGGCGGATCATCATATGCGGTGATTCCAACCTAGTGATCCGGCAAATCACCGGAGAGATAGATTGCAAGGCGCCGCGGCTGAGGCTGTTAAATGATCGGGTTATGTCCGCCTTGCGGAGATGGCCGGAGCACGAATTGCTGCACGTCAAACGAGACTGGAATAAGAGCGCGGATCACTTGGCTACGCTGGCCATGCGCGACAACGTAGGGGTAACGGTTTCCGACCCGGCTCTGTTATCAGACCTGACGGAGATCAACCGGCTGCCCGAGATCATCCATCCATCCAACACGGAGGAGATAATCCGGGTGAACGCTGTTACCCGATCGCAGAAGCGTCGTTCTTCAGCCGATGGCCCATTATCCCCAGAAACAATGACCGAGGGGATAGTTCAACAGTTGCGAGCAGAGCGGATTCTCCAAGCGCAGAACGAGGAGGCGTGGATAGTGGATCTCAAGGCGTACCTTAACGGAGACGTGAGTAAACTGACTGCTGAGCAAGCTAAAGAATGTTTCAAGTTGGCCCCAGATTATGAAGTGGACGAAAACGGGCTACTGTTCTTCTACCAAGATGCCGACCAGCCGGAGATTGAGAGAGACAGATCCGCTCGGCTAGTCGTACCCACTACTCTACAGCCGGATATTCTCCATCACTACCATGTGAGCTTGGAAGGGGGACATCAGGGCATCGGCCGGACATATCACAAGATTAAGACACATTTCCACTGGCGAGGGCTTTACCGTAGCGTTCAGGCCTACGTGGGGAGCTGTCCAGATTGCGAAACCGGAAAAGGCCGGCCGACCATTAGAGGGCGGTCGCCTGGAAATATACAGGCCACCTATCCTTTTCAAGTTATTGCGATGGACCATATCCCGTCTTTACCCAAATCTCGAAACGGGCATACAGAGCTGCTGATCTGGACGGATTTGTTTACCGGGCTGGTTATAGCAAAGGCCAGCTCCACCCGTACCGCCCAACAGGTTGCGCAAAGTTACGAAGAATGTGTGTTCAGGCGTTTCGGGGCGAGCGAGGTCATCCGGCACGATAGGGAGCCCGGATTTATGGCAGACGTATTCCGAGCTTTCAATAAGATCCTAGGACAGAAGCAGAGCGCCACTATGGCTTACCGCCCACAGGCGAATGGAAAGGCCGAAAGAATGGTTCAGACCCTAACCAGAGCCCTCAAGATGTATGTGGTGGGGGCGGATCAATGCGACTGGGATGAATATGCCGAGAGACTGGTTTTCGCTCTCAACCCGTCGTACGACCGGGTAAGGGGCGACACCCCTTTTTATCTGGCTTACGGATGGGATCCCCGATCCACTTTGGAAGCCGCCATACCAATAGGGTGCACCAGAAGCCGGGACAGAGACGCCCGCCGCTGGAGGATGGGAGTGCAACGCCACTACTCACTGGCGAGGGAACAAGTAAACGAACGTCTCCGACAAGCAATCAAGGACCGCGCCGATCAAAACAACGACCGCGCCGGGGAACACGGCATCGAGCCCGGCTCCCGGGTGTGGCTGTATCTCGATCGGGTCAAGGAGGGCTATGCACGGAAGCTGGCGCATATGTGGCATGGCCCCTTCCGAGTGGCAGAACTAGTCGGGGATCATGCAGTTAAGCTGGTCACGGTCGGCACGGAAGACTTGACACTCGCGACGCCAAGCTCACAAACCTGCCTTCTCCACGTTTCCAACTAGAGCAATGCAAGTCCCCAGCAACACCCCACGACTCTGCGACCGCGTCAACGAACTCGAAGCGCAGTTGCGTGAAGGCGATCCAGAAACGAGCACTTGAAGATAGCGCACGCCGACGCCAAGGTTCGCGCGAATGACCTCGAGCGCGAACTGGCAAACGAACGCGAGTTGCGTGGATATGTCTAGGATGCCATGCAAGACGACAACATCGTCCAGACTCTCAAGCGAATGAATGCACACAGTTGCGCTGGAGGACGAGCGAGCTCGCGCGGATGCTCGACTGGACGCCGCGACATTTCGACACGAGCGAGCTGTTCTTGAGCTTGTTGCACGCCACCTCCAAGAGGTGGCTACGTTTGGACGTTGCTTTGGCTCAGAACCAGCGGTCCTCCTCGCGAATCATTATTACCATTTAAGACCAATGGACAACGCGCGGGGCAACGCGGCCGTCGCTCGAGAAGGAGCACTGGTTTCTTCTCGCGCGCGAAGATTCTGAAGGTTTCGATGGTGCCAACATCGTGACGTCCATAATAAACTCGGGACAAAAAGCATATATTGACCGGATCGGTCCGGACAAGGACGTAATATTCGCGAACCCGGCCGCGAACGGCGTCGATATCCGGCAAACAGCTACGAAACGAATGCGTGAGGCGACGGGAAGTCGAGCAGTGAGTACAAGACATTTTCTAATTCTGCTGCGAACTAATTCTCTAATGCGAAGGTTTCTAGGGTCTCAACATCAACGCTCTCCGGTTCATATGTGCCGATCCAAAGCAGCTGGAGGGATTCTTCGCCCTCCTCGTCAACTCAATCGACTTTTCCCTCAGGGCACCAAAGGTTGGAGCAATTGACATGCTCGAGAAGGAATCGCGCGAGAGTTTGCTTGAAGCCTTCGACTTAGACGCCTTGTTCACGGCTGCTACGGCTGCCTAAATGCAGTTCACTATCAATACACGTGCTTTATCACCATTCACGGTCACTAACTGTCATTATCTTTTGTGTTTTGAGCAAGGGAAACCAAGTGCTCGACCATTCCGGTGTCAATGCCGCCCGCTTGACCGTAACAATGTTGCCGCCAGTCGAGAAAGTGCGCTCCGACGGCACTGATGTGGTGGAGCCGATTTCCAAATCCATGACCGAAGTCGTGGGTGGAATCCGGATACCCACTGGCCCGGACGACCAACTATCGGAGGGGGTACTCCGTCGATCCTGATCAGCATCGGAATCAGATGAATCACCATCGTGGTGACTGATCTGATCCTCCCGGTCATCTGGCCGGTCTTCATGCTCGTCAGGATCTATGTTTGACTTCATCTCACCTTGTGTACCCGTCGATCGGGGCTGATTACACTCACTTAGGTGGACTCGGTGACGAAAAGGATGATCTTGATCAGGTCGGAGGGTTTGACCTTCTCGAGACGGGGGGTGTCCTCGGGTGGAAATCTTCACCGGAGAACGGGTTGGGGTCGACACTTATTCAGTATCTAGGCACTGATCAGGAAAGTTCGTCTGATCAGGCCAGCCAATGAGAGAGAGATATAACGAAACCAAGAAAATGCGATCAATCCACGATCTTCCACAGTAATCCACAAACGTTATCTCCACAAAACCTTTACCAATATTATTAACGTGTTCCAAACACGTGCGCGTTGCGGGTGAGGTTAGATCACCTAAGACAAACCCGTCGGGGGTCTTCCGGTAAGCCAAAATGCGTCTAAGCGCGTCTTAACCGGGAAATAGATGAGCAAGAGGGGACTAATCAACCCTGTGCTCCCAATGACCGCACACGTGGCGGAGCGACTCTTTGCTTTAGGGGGAAAATCTAAACCTGTTATTATATATGCAAAGTCCTATACCTGTGTACCATACCTCAACTCATGCCTGACCTTTACTTCGAACCTATTTACTTCGTCGCACGGTTGCGTAACACTCTCTTGCCCATCCTGGCTGCACCTTCAAGCTGACCTGTACCGATTCTGCCCCGATCATGACCCGACTCTTCAGAAGATCTTCAACCCATCCTGATCTTCAACAAACGACCTTGAAACCACTTGAGACCTGCTCTTCAGCACTTGTTCACTTCATATATAGTCCGCCCAAACCGAGAACTCACTTGCCCTTGCTTATCAACGCTGATCAAAGGCTGATCGGCCCTGATCACGATCGCCATAGTGATCGACCAGGTGATCAGGCCTGATCAGGCCTGATCAGCCCTTGATCACCTCGGGAACGTCCTGGGTCATCATCATT
Organism: Sclerospora graminicola; assembly: GCA_001887855.2. Classification (NCBI taxonomy): domain Eukaryota; phylum Oomycota; class Peronosporomycetes; order Peronosporales; family Peronosporaceae; genus Sclerospora; species Sclerospora graminicola. The sequence continues at coordinate 9,266 of MIQA02009934.1, read as the reverse complement.
ACGACTCCATTCATCTTCCAAACCATACTTCTGATCTTAATACACCGTCAGGACAACCATACCGCACTGATCTCGGCTGATCAGGCCTTGCCACATCATCTTCGGACCAATCAAAGGTTCACATCACTCGTATAACCTGTTAATCCACCTGCCCGATCTTCATTCATCATTTGATCTTCTTCCTCCGGGCATGACAAGCCGATCAGGCTGCAACCTTGTATCATAGCCGGCTTCCACCAATATACCGTTCGGAGATCGGCTGGTCACCTGCTCTTGGTATGCCATGTCAACAATCACCATTTTTTATTATATCCACGAGAACTCCACTTAGTGACTGTGACAACGATCGTGATCGTGATCTTCATCATTCCGCCAGTGCCTGGGACCGGGCTTAACGACCATACTTGGCTAACTCTTCCACATCGTAAATATCCGTTGGCCACCACCTTTTCTTCTTACTCGCGATCAACCTTTTCCCACCCATCAACCGTCATATGTTGATGGGTGTTCTATCATCACCAATCATCGGCCATGTGTGGTCCACTTCAATCCCAATATTTCCCGATCGCTTCACCACAGCCGCCCCTGAGACTAACTGTAGCCGCACAACGACTGCAGTTCGACTCACTCACTTTTGAACTTCCCTTCTGGTGATCACCATGGCCGACGCAAGCCGATCTCCTCTTCCTTCTTCGTCTTCTTCGTCTTCTTCGGCTGCCCTCCCGATCACTTCTTCGCCCTCCGTTTCCAGTTCGGCTACCCCTGCGATCGCCCCGATCACGACCTCTACGCCGATCACGACCAGCCTCATCCGGCCGACGACTGCTCTCGCTTCATATCGACCGTCTTGGAGTCTTCCTGCTCGACCCTCGTCAGATCGCCTTCTCCGTTCCTTGGAGCAGCTCACTCGGTTGATAGATGGGTCGGGCCCATTCACGTTGGGGCCCGTGGAGGCTTGTCGGCTACGATCGGAGCTCCGAAGTGCAATTCCCGAGTTGGTTTCTCTATACGATACCAACCGGGCACTTACGACTGAGTTATCCGATCGTCGGATCGCGGCTGATACCTCGGCACGTGATTCCGCTGATCTGGCCACCCAACTGTCGGTTCTCCGGCTAGATCATGATCGGCTTGGCAAGGATCATGATCGGCTTGACCAAGAATTGCGGGACCTGACTGATCGCTTCCAGGGTGTGACGATGGAGCGTGATCAGCTGTCAGCTGACCTCGCTGCTCTTCGACTCTCCAAACCTTCGGACACCGTCGCCACCTTACAGTCGCTGATCGACACGATGGCTATCACCATCCGTAATCAGGGTACGTCCATCTCATTCACTCCTTTTATAATCCGTATTTGACTCTCCATGTTAACTTCCAGATGAACGTATCGAATCCATGAAGGATTCGATGGTCGAGATGGTAGATCATCTGCAGCGCATCGATGATCACCGTCTCGACCGTGATCAGCTTCTGCATGACAGAATCCGTACTGCCGAGGATGTAGAGCGTCGGGAGATTGAAGCTCGTTATGCGGATAAGCAGGTCCAGCTCTTGACCAAACAGCTGGCTGATTCTCGTATTGGTCGCGCTGATGTACAGAAGAAGCTGGATGAGAGTCGGAAAGTAGCTGAAAATTGCCGGCATGAGCTTAATCTCGCTCGGGTCAAACTTGAGACCCTAGAGCTTGATGATCGTGCCTGGCTTCAGCATAACGCTGACCTGAAGAGTCTCGCGGTACAAACCATGGACAGGTGGACCAAGACAGACACCGGTTCAGGATCAGTCCGGACGGCCTTGCAACGACTTCCCGGCCTGATCAGCTCGTTCGCTCCATCTGGCACACCGCCGCAATCTCCTGCGTTTGCCCCGCCTTCGCCCGCGTCCTCCGTCGCTTCCTTGCCTGTTCGTAGTGCTGATCAGCCCGTGATCAGCACTTCACAAGCTCCCGCGTCATCTCAATCTCGTCCACCGGCGACTCCGCGACCAGCGCCTTCGGCCTCGAGTTCTGGGAAGCGTAAGCAGACCAGCTCGTCGAAGCAAAGGATGAGTCTCGCCAAGCGATCACGTCTCACGGTTGAATCGGATGACGAATCAACCGATCTGGACGAGAGGATGTTGCCTGCTGCGGCCCGATCGCGCAGCACTGATCGCCGTACGCCAGCACCGAGTTATTCCGGGGTGAATTCGCTGGCTCAGGCCGTCACTTTACTGGAGTCTGATGACGACGATGACGATGATTTCGAGGAGGAACCACCGGCTCAAGCTGATCCTGACATTCCTCCGGCGATCACTGGGGCGGTGATCGCCCCGCCACCTAATTTTACGGGCGTCTTCATTCCTGCAGCTCGATCGTCGATCAAAGAAAACGATTACAGCTACGATCCAAACCAACCGTTCATGGATCTGTATGTCGTCATGCAGGGGGGGCCAACTCCCGCTCACATGGCCACACGGAAACCTTGGAGTGATGATCAGGTCTGGGATCTGACGCCTCGGGTTCTCGAAGTGCGGAAGAAAAGCGTCCCTCGCTTGTGGTCCCGCCCGCCAGGCTGGATCTTCCCGATCAGATCGCCGGCACCCAAGGACAAGCAGTGGCAACCAAAGTTGTTGACCAAACATGCTATCGAACTCCTGATCGGTTCGGCACCCTGGGATGTCCTCCTGACACCCATGCCCGGGCTGGCGTTCCCTGATCGCCCTTGGTTTGTCGAGCTACAGGGGCGCTTGGCTTTATATCACCAAGAGCACGTGCAAGCAATATGGGAGGCGACTCACCATTTCCCGATCACGATGGCGATGCGCAAGGACGCGTGGATCGAGCAATACCATCATGCTCGCAAGCGTCGTCGCACCAAAGCCGGGGCTGCTTGGGCCACGATCTGCGATTATGTTGTCGACGGAATTCAGCACGGCGAGTGTGATCTGGACGTTTTCCTGTTCCCTAGCGTCTTGCATCTAACTGTTCGTCGAGCGGGATCGCCGGGACTCAAGGCTGACGGCGGGGATTGGTATCCCGGTTATGGACACATAACTCCGGTCGCCACACTGCGTGATTGCTTGCTCTGGACCGATCAGCATGAGCCTTGGCGAAACCAGTTCCGATCGAGTCCCATGGATCATCCAGGATACAAGATTGCTCGCCTGCGCACTAAATATGGTCCATGATCGTCGTGATAACCCACTTTTATTTCGTTCTCCATAATCAATTAATATATCACGACATTCCTTGATGATCTTCTCGTTCCGCTTTCGTAAATCTTGTTCATGTCTCATTATTGCTTCCATCTTGTAGGTCGATCGTTCTCGTGTGTGCAGGTATAATTCTTGAGTAATATATATATGTATACGCATTCGTTTCTTCCAAACCAGTCCAACCGCCCTGATCTCCACTTGCCCGATCATCATATTTGCTGATCAGCCACAATGTGTCAACCCAGGCTATTGAGATTCCTGGTTACCCTCTTCGTGGGTTTGCATCACCTCAAAACGATTCCTTCTCACCCGATCACGTTCGAATTCCCTCAGTAACGCTCCACAATTCAGATCACGCTCGTCTATCCACTCGGGATCGTCGTAACCTTTCCAACGAACCAAATATTCACGGTGGGTCCGGCCAAAACGGGTTTTCTTGCCTGATCGGGTGTCCAAAACCTTCTCCACCTCGAATTCGTTCGGGTCCAGCGCTCTTTCCCAACTATCTTCGGGTAAGAGAGCCTCGTCAAAATCAAACCTTGGCTGATCATCTCCTGACAGCCTAGTCTTAGGCCGATCAGGGTATTCTCGGACCAGTTTCAACTTTGACAAGTGAACAATCGGGAAAATTCCATAATCAGTACCCGCGGTGATCAGTCGAGCGGCATGATCACCGATTAGTTCGGCTACGCGGAACGGTCCATGCCATAAATGTGCTAATTTCTTGGCATATCCCTCTTTCACACGATCCAAGTAAAGCCAAACTCTTGATCCTGGCTCGATATTATGTGAATCGGCCTGATCATTGTTCCGATCGGCTCTTTCTTGGATGGCCCTTCGTAATCGTTCGTTAACTTGTTCCCGCGCATGTTGGTAGTGACGTTGGAGTCCCATGCGCCATCGACGAGCTTCGCGATCTCGACCTCGTGTGCAACTAACAGGGATCACTGACTCGATGGTAGATCGGGGGTCCCAACCATATGCCAGATAGAATGGGGTATCTCCCCTGATCCGATCAAACGAGGAATTCAATGCAAACACCAGTCTCTCCGCATATTCATCCCAATCTTGTTGCGCGGAGTCTGCGACATACATCTTGATAGCCCTGGTCAGCGTTTGTACCATCCGCTCGGCTTTACCATTCGCCTGTGGACGGTACGCCATGGTCGCGCTCTGTTTCTGGCCAAGCATCTGATTAAAAGATCGGAACACTTCGGCCATAAAACCTGGTTCACGATCATGCCTGATCACTTCACTGGCTCCAAATCGTCGGAACACACATTCTTCGTAACTGCAAGCGACTTGTTGAGCCGTTCGTGTAGATCCCGCTTTCGCGATCACCAATCCCGTGAACAGATCAGTCCAGATCAGCAGCTCGGTATTGCCCTTGAACGATTTTGGGAGGGACGGTATGTGATCCATCGCGATCACTTGGAAAGGGTAGGTCGCCTGGATATTTCCAGGTGATCTTCCCCGGATGTTTGGCATACCTTTTCCAGTTTCGCAATCCGTACATGTTCCAACAAACTTTTGTATGCTTCGATATAATTCTCTCCAATGGAAATGTTTGCGGATCCTGTGGTACGTTCGTCCTACGCCCTGGTGGCCACCCTCCAAACTGACATGATAATGGTGTAAGATATCTGCTTGTAAAGTCTCCGGGATCACGAGTCTAGCCGATCGATCCAAATCCGCATCGGCTGATCAGCTGATACATAATAAAACAATAGATCATTTTCGTCGATCTCGTAGTTAAACGCGATCTTGGCACAATCTTTTGCCTCACTCTGGCTCAGCTTCTCCAGATCACCCTTTAGAAACGCCTTCAAATCACCGATCCATTTTTCCTCGTCTTGAGCCTTGAGAATTCTTTCGATCCGCATCTCTTGTACTATTTCCTCTGTCAGGCTTCCGCGAGAGGGTGATCTGTTGGGTGGTGATCTGGTTCGTGATCTCGTCGTGATCAGGATCTGGGCTGCCTCCTTATCATTTTCCACACAGATCAGCTTCGGCAGCCTATTGATCTCCACCAGTTCTTCCAGCAGCGCTTGATCAGTGATGATCGATCCGGCCTGATCACGCATAGCCATAGTTGCTAAGTGATCTGCGCTCCGATTCCAATCACGTTTCACATGCAAAAGATCATGTTTTGGCCATCCACGTAAAGCTTTCATAACGCGATCGTTCAGCAGTTTCAGACGTGGCGCTTTACAGTCGATCTCTCCAGTGATCTGCCGAATCACCAGGTTTGAATCTCCGCATATAATTATTCTTCCAATCTTTTGCTCTCGCAAGAGGTCCAAACCTAGTAGCAGACCACGGTATTCAGCCTCATTGACCGTGATACCTGGAGTATAATCTGAACCGGCTGATATAACAGTCCACTCTGGCAATTTCCATAGCAACGCGCTATACGCCCCTACACCTTCCTTCACACTCGCTGATCCGTCGAAACTCACAACGATCAGATCTTCTTCTGAGCCGACGATCGGTGGGGGTATAGTGATTGATTCACGTGGTTGCTTCCGAGGAGCGACCTCGATCAGGGCTTCATCGACTTCTGATCGGGGCGTGATGCTGGCTGCCAGTGTTCCAAGAATTTCTTCTTCGCCCTTGGTGCACTTGATGATCTCCAAAGTCCACTGAGATAACACCGCTGCCCATCGCCCCAGTCTCCCGTCTAGACCATTCGCTGACAGTAACCACGCCAAACTAGATCGCCTAGATAATACCTTAATTGATCTAGTTACCAGCATAGAGTAGCAAACATCCAATACACGTAATAATGCTAGCACTTCCTTATCCACAATGCCATAGTTAACTTCATTCGGTTTTAATGTTCGGCTTGTGAACGTCACCGGGCAATAAACTCCATCGTGATCTTGGACCAATGCGGCCGATATTGCCCATTTACTAGCATATAAGATCACCACGGGAATCTTCTCCGGATCGAAGTGTTTCAGTATCGGCGTTGAGATCATCTTCGCCTTTAACATACTGAAGGCTACCATAGCGCGATTCATGTGATCTTCTGACCCTGGCACAGTTCGATCAGTTGGTGATCCAATCTCGAGATCTTTTTTAGTAGCTTCAACTTCGTGATCAGTCCCAATTGGTGATCCTCCCATCCGATCACGTTCTGTCAGGCCATGATAATCAACTTCCTTCAATTCATAAAGTATAGCGGCGTAGATCGAGAAGTCCTCAATAAATCTGCTATAATAATTCAATGATCCGAGGAAGGATTGCATGGCCTTCAACGATCGGGGAAACGGTAAGTTGCTGAGAGCGGCTAGATCCTTCGGATTTGCTTCCAACCCTTGGATCGATACGTTATGACCGAGGTAAGCGACCTTGGGCTGACCCCAGAAACTCTTGACCACACTGATCGACAAATTCCAACGCTCACAGGTATCTAAGAGTCGTTCGACCTTATCGCATAGCCTATCCCAGGATGTTGCCGTGACCAAGATATCATCTATATATGATCGCCTTCCCAATACTGATCGGCCCTGATCTTGGTCTGGCTCACCTTCCGTAAACACATCATGTAGATCAGTGGCTTCCCGATCAGCACTGATCTGGAAATACCCATAGAGAGCATTGTCGATCAGCCTTTGGTAGATCTGTGGGGCATTCTTTAATCCAAACGGCATCCGATTCCACTCAAAAAGTCCAAAAGGTGTAACGAAAGCCGAGATCTCTCGAGCGCGATCAGTCATCGAAACCACCCAGAAACCACTAGCCATATCCAACGAACAAAACCATAAAACTTTATCCATATCTTCTAATAAGTCATTGATCAAGGGCATCGGGTAGACCATCAACTTCGTGAGGCGATTCACCATTCTGTAGTCGATACACAATCGAATATCAACTCCATTCTTCTTAATCACAATCACAATCGGTGATGCCCACTGCGATGTTGATGGTCGGATGATCTTTGTACTCAGTAAACCCTTGATCAAATCGGATAACTTTTCCCGGTATTGAGGTGCAACTTTACGACAATGCTGAGCGATCGGCCTCGCATTTCCCACGTCTATATCACAAACAGCTCCAAATGCAGCTGGGGGTAGGGCGTTACCTTTCCCCATCAGTAAGTGACGCCTCTTCCAGATGATCTTCTTTAGCTGATCGATCTGCTCGGGCGTATTCACCTTGGGATCGCCGACTTGTAAATCTTCCATGGTGACTTCTGGCATATTTGGCGATACTTCCGGTAACACAGCCATCTGCTTCTCGATACCTTCAATATACTGATCGCCACCTTCGTGTATACACACTTGCTCGTCTACCTGATCTACCTTTTCCTGATCGGCATCATCTTGAATCGCCCCTTGTACGTCACTCGACTGATGGTTTACTTCGGATTCACCCTCCTCTGTAATGAATTCAGCTGGTTCATCCTCCTTTTCTTCCTCATGATCATGCTCGGGCTCTTCACTGTCCTTTCCGCTAACTGGGTCCGTTGTTTTCGGTGAGCCGGGCCTAATTATACTCGATATCTGTGGACCTTCTTTGGCCCGGCCTTCCCTTGTCGCTTCGATCGATGGCCTCCTGATCAGCAACTTGGTCGGCGTAGAATACTCTGGCTTCTCGACCATAGGTGAGGTATCTTCATCCACTAAGTCTTCGTCACTGATCACGTCCGTGGTGGCTTGATAAGCCAGATTCTGCCACTCGATGTATCTTCGTGATCCCACTGAAACATATCCGATCTGTCGGGGTACTTTCCCTTCAGGTAACCACATCCCTAAGATCATGTCTTCATGGATGATCAGCGGCTGATCGGATATATTTGTGACTCTGATGTAGCTTGATCGGCCGATACCTTTAACGAACGTTGGTACCCAACGCTCGCCACGGGTCAACCACAATTTCTGTTGCCGATCACTCGACCGAATCATGACATCGACTGATCGGGACACCCCAATGTTCTCGTACTGGCCCATCTTTAACATCCGTACATGAGTACCATACAAAGGCCGTCGGCCAGATAACTGAATCTGCACTTCGTCCGGCAGAGTCAGGGTTCCATGAGATAGGTCAAGTCGTATACCGGCTGGTACCATAAAATCCATCCCCAATATCGCGTCCTGACCGGCTAGCCGTCCAACCCAAGCATTAAAATAGTAGACCAGGGATCCTGCCAGGGTGATCTTCACACGTGATCGTCCTTCCGTCATATATGAACTCTCGCCAATCCCAACACATTCTTGCCTCTGGGTACTGTCTATACGACATCCCACCTTACGAGCAAAGGCGGAGTCGATGATCGAGACTTCCGCCCCAGAGTCAAATAAAATAGTGGTTTTTTCATTGTTGATCTTTCCATTAGCTTTAGCCTGTTTAAACCACTTGTCGGGAGAGTGATACTTCCAGTATCCACGGGATTCACCGGGCAGTAGGTCCAACTCCATGATCACGTCCGATCGTGAATATTCATCCACTCTGAGACTGTAGATCGGACACCGATCGATGCAATTTGAATTAGAACATGTATTGTCGGTTATCTTCTTTTCCTCAAACTTATCTCCGCTACCGACATATGCATAAATGCAGAACATAGATCGCTCGGCTCGAACCAGATTCCAACCTGGCGAGCGATCTAGTTTAACATCTTCTCAACATCTGGTGGGAGCATACCAGCATGTTTAGTCGGCACATACCACTTGCGCATCAGATTAAAGAATTCTTCGATCGGGCAGGCGCCGGCGTCATGAAGCTTCCCACAGGTCTTGCACACGAAAAAACAGTGATCAGAAGGGTGACCTTTACGATTACATTTTCCACACGTAATTCTTTTCCAACAATCACGATCTCCATGTTTGGTCGACCCACAATGCACACATTTCTTACGAGATCGGTCCTGATTAGGTTGAATACCACCAGGTTTCCGTCCGTCCACACCATTAGTCGATGATCTCGGGCGATACATTGGTTCCGTCGTAAATACATGACGGTATTGTTCCTCGTCCGAGCTCAAACCCGACTGACCACTTTCCTCTTCAGACCTTGAACTGTCTGATTCCTTCGCGATCACGCAAATCGCTCTGGCTGGTCGGGCTGCC
>MIQA02009932.1:0-11604 GCA_001887855.2 Sclerospora graminicola | reverse complement strand
ACAATCGCGCTAGCAGATACACTGCAAAGCGAACGACAGGCACGGTTTATTTTGTTTTCCATGTGGGAATTGCTCAAGTTTTGACGTGTGCCTTGCTCCGATCCCCTGCTCTTGCAATAAAACGCATCCCATACCAGCATATTGTAGCAACGCTGCAGCTCTTGATTGAGATATATTGATACATAGAAGCCTTTCATCCCGGTTATGTAGTGGAAACGTACGTAAATGCGTTTGTGGAGGAAGGCACCGAGGTCCCCGCGCGCACTACCTTGGCCCAAACGGACTCGGCGAAGCCGACAACATTCCAGGTAGACGCGTCAGTAGATGCATTGCGAGCGCAGGTGAGGTTAATGTGGTGAAGCGTTCGGAAAATATTGGGACTGAAGTTGACCACACATGGCCGTTGATTGGTGACGACAGAACACCCATCAACATATGACGGTTGATGGGTGGGAAAAGGTTGATCACGATTAAGAAGAAAAGGTGGTGGCCAACGGATATTCACGACGTGGAGAAATCAGCCAAGTACTGTCGTTAAGCCCAGTCCCAGACACTGGCGGAATGATGGAGATCACGATCACGATCGGTACTACAGTCACTAAGTGGAGTTCCCGTGGATGAAATAAGAAAGAGTGACTGTTGACATGACGTATCAAGGGCAGGTGACCAGCCGATCTCTGAATGGTATAGTGGTTGAAGTTGACTATGATACGAAGTTACGGCCTGATCGGCCTGTCATGCCCGAGCAATGAAGATCAGATGAGGAATGAAGATCGGGCATGTGGAGTGACAGGTTGTGTGAGTGACGAGAGCCTTTGGTTGTCCGAAGATGACGTGGCAAGGCCTGATCAGGCCTGATCAGGCCTGATCAGCCGAGATCGGTGTTGTATGGTTGTCCTGACGGGGTATAAAGATCGGAAGTGTGGTTTGGAAGATGAATCGAGTCGTGATGATGATGACCCAGAGTGTTCCCGAGGTGATCAAGGGCTGATCAGCCTGATCACCACCTGATCACTTGGTCGATCACTATGGCGATCGTGATCAGGGCCGATCAGCCTCTGATCAGCGTTGATATGCAAGGGCAAGTAAGTTCTCGGTTTGGTCGGACTATATACGAAGTGAACAAGTGCTGAAGAGCAGGTCTCAAGTGGTTTCAAGGTCGTTTGTTGAAGATCAGGATGGGTTGAAGATCTTTTGAAGAGTCGGGTCGTGATCAGGGCAGAAGCGGTACAGATCAGCTTGAAGGTGCAGCCAGGATGGGCAAGAGGGTGTTACGCAACCGTGCGACGAAGTAAATAGGTTCGAAGTAAAGGTCAGGCATGAGTTGATGTATGGTACACAGGTATAGGACATTGCATATATAATAACAGGTTTTGATTTTCCCCCTAAAGCAAAGAGTCGCTCCGCCACGTGTGCGGTCATTGGGAGCACAGGGTTGATTAGTCCCCTCTTGCTCATCTATTGCCCGGTTAAGACGCGCTTAGACGCATTTTGGCTTACCGGAAGACCCCCGACGGGTTTGTTTTAGGTGATCGAACCTCACCCTCAACGCGCACGTGTTTGGAACACGTTAATAATATTGGTAAAGGTTTTGTGGAGATAACGTCTGTGGATTACTGTGGAAGATCGTGGATTGATCGCATTTTCTTGGTTTCGTTATATCTCTCTCTCATTGGCTGGCCTGATCAGACGAACTTCCTGATCAGTGCCTAGATACTGAATAAGTGTCGACCCCAACCCGTTCTCCGGTGAAGATTTCCACCCGAGGACACCCCCCGTCTCGAGAAGGTCATCCCCTCCAACCTGATCAAGATCATCGTTTTCGTCACCGAGTCCACCTAAGTGAGTGTAACCACCCCCGATCAACGGGTACACAGGGTGAGATGAAGATAAACATAGATCCTGATGCGCATGAAGACCGGCCAGATGACCGGGAGGATCAGATCAGTCACCACAATGGTGATTCATCTGATTCCGATGCTGATCAGGATCGACGGAGTACCCCCTCCGACAGTTGGTCGTCCGGGCCAGTGGGTATCCGGATTCCACCCAAGACTTCGGTCATGGATTTGGAAATCGGCTCCACCACATTAACGCAGCTACATACAGGTCCCCGGATGAGATTGCTACCATCATTCAAGACTGAAGTACAGAGTGATCTACAGATCAAGATCTAAAGTCGCTGATTCAACTCGTGCACTTATATGATCGCACCAATTTAGAGGTGGGAAACACCACGGTTTACCGTGCAATCGATTGCGTTGTAAACGTATTCGACGGTTTATGAGACAAGAAGCTCGCTTATCTCCCCACTATGCTACGCAAATTGCACGCGATCAACCCCTGTTCAACCGATCAACTCGACGTGTACCAAAACCAACGATTCCTGCGTGGATGTTTTGCTCTTTGAGGTAACGTACGGTGTCAAATTGCCCTGATGCCGCTGTACGGATTTGATGGTTTCCATTCCAAGAATCGGAAATGCAGCGGCGTGATCCTATCGCTTATCGGCCGCGACCGAAACGCTCAGAGCGTGACCCTTTCCACTGGACTCGTGAATGTAGACAACGTGCTCTGGTTTCTTTGTTTGTGGTGTCGCGAAGCGAGTATCATGCTCGGTGTCCGTGCTCTATTTTGTGATTGTGGCAAGCTTTGTCGAGCCGTAAAGCGCATTTTCCGTGGGTACGGCGACATATCGGATCTGTGGTTTTGTTCTGTGCATTCGCTGCGCAATTTGCGAAAACAGTTTAATCGCTGTCGCAAGCGGTTTGGAAATTGGATCGTGAAAATCCAAGATCGATCCCCACCGACAATGTACGCTCTATCTATGAATGAAGTCCGCCTAATATATACGGAGCGCACGTCGCGGATTATCTCGCAGACATCACACCTAATTACTGGACGTGCACGGCAACATGGCGGCATTCGATGTCACCCAGGTGTCCGAAGGCGAAGTGCCCACGAATCCTGGTCCACATTTGTGAGGCACTCAACAATTACTGTCGAGAGTGACAATAGCGCCATGCACACACACGACGTTCGCGACGCAGCTCCATTGGATGTATTTTCGAAGATAACGTTTAGAGCGGGACACAGTTGCTACTGTGTGGCAGAAGAATGGGCGGGTCGTGACACCGTAAGTGAAAGGCGAATACTTAAAAGAAAACAATCGTGCTAGCAGATACACTGCAAAGCGGTCGACAGGCACGGTTTATTTTGTTTTTTATGTGGGATTGCTCAAGTGTGTAGACCACTTTGGACCTCGGTGCCTCCCCTCACAAACGCTTTTGCGTACGTTTCCATTACAGAACCGGGATGAAAGGCTTCTATGTATCAATATATCTCATCCAAGAGCTGCCGCGTTGCTACAATATGCTGGGTATGGGATGCGTTTTATTGCAAGAGCAGGGGATCGGAGCAAGGCACACGTCAAAACTTGAGCAATCCCACATGGAAAACAAAATAAACCGTGCCTGTGGACCGCTTTGCAGTGTATCTGCTAGCGCGATTGTTTTCTTTTAAGCATTCGCCTTTCACGTACGGTGTCACGAAACGCCCATCCTTCGGCAACACAGAAGTAACCGTGTCCCGCTCATAACGTTATCTACGAAAAATAAATACATCCAATGGAGTTGCGTCGCGAACGTCGTGTGTGAGCATGACGCTATTGTCACTGTCGACAGAAATTGTCGAGTGCCCCACAAAAGTGGACCAGGAGTCGTGGGCACTTTGCCTTCGGCCACCTGGGTGACATCGAATGCCGCTATGATGCCGTGCACGGTCCAGTAATTAGGTGTGATGTCTGCGAGATAATCCGCGACGTGCGCTCCGTATATACTAGACGGACTTCATTCATAGATGCGGCGTACATTGTCGGTGGGGCTCGATCTTGGATTTTCACGATCCAATTTTCAAACCGCTTGCGACAGCGATTAAACTGTTTTCGCAAATTGCGCAGCGAATGCACGGAACGAAACCACAGATCCGATATGTCGCCGTACCCACGGAAAATGCGCTTTACGGCTCGACAAAGCTTGCCACAATCACAAAATAGAGCACGGACACCGAGCATGATACTCGCTTCGCGACACCACAAACAAAGAAACCAGAGCACGTTGTCTACATTCACGAGTCCAGTGGAAAGGGTCACGCTCTGAGCGTTTCGGTCGCGGCCGATAAGCGATAGGATCACGCCGCTGCATTTCCGATTCTTGGAATGGAAACCATCAAATCCGTACAGCGGCATCAGGGCAATTTGACACCGTACGTTACCTCAAAGAGCAAAACATCCACGCAGGAATCGTTGGTTTTGGTACACGTCGAGTTGATCGGTTGAACAGGGGTTGATCGCGTGCAATTTGCGTAGCATAGTGGGGAGATAAGCGAGCTTCTTGTCTCATAAACCGTCGAATACGTTTACAACGCAATCGATTGCACGGTAAACCGTGGTGTTTCCCACCTCTAAATTGGTGCGATCATATAAGTGCACGAGTTGAATCAGCGACTTTAGATCTTGATCTGTAGATCACTCTGTACTTCAGTCTTGAATGATGGTAGCAATCTCATCCGGGGACCTGTATGTAGCTGCGTTAACCTCACCTGCTCTCGCAATGCGTCCACTGACGCGTCTACCTAAAATATTGTCGGCTTCGCCGAGTCCGGTTTGGCAAAGGTACTGCGCGCGAGGACCTCGGTGCCTTCCCCTACAAACGCTTTTGCGTACGTTTCCACAACAAAACCGGGATGAAAGGCTTCTATGTATCAATATATCTCATCCAAGAGCTGCCGCGTTGCTACAATATGCTGGGTATGGGATGCGTTTTATTGCAAGAGCAGGGGATCGGAGCAAGGCACACGTCAAAACTTGAGCAATCCCACATGGAAAACAAAATAAACCGTGCCTGTGGACCGCTTTGCAGTGTATCTGCTAGCGCGATTGTTTTCTTTTAAGCATTCGCCTTTCACGTACGGTGTCACGAAACGCCCATCCTTCGGCAACACAGAAGTAACCGTGTCCCGCTCATAACGTTATCTACGAAAAATAAATACATCCAATGGAGTTGCGTCGCGAACGTCGTGTGTGAGCATGACGCTATTGTCACTGTCGACAGAAATTGTCGAGTGCCCCACAAAAGTGGACCAGGAGTCGTGGGCACTTTGCCTTCGGCCACCTGGGTGACATCGAATGCCGCTATGATGCCGTGCACGGTTCAGTAATTAGGTGTGATGGCTTCGAGATAATCCTCGACGTGCGCTCCGTACATTAGACGGACGGACTTCATTCATAGATGTAGCGTACTTTGTCGGTGGGGATCGATCTTGGATTTTCACGATCCAATTTCCAAACCGCTTGCGACAGCGATTAAACTGTTTTCGCAAATTGCGCAGCGAATGCACAGAACAAAACCACAGATCCGATATGTCGCCGTACCCACGGAAAATGCGCTTTTCGGCTCGACAAAGCTTGCCACAATCACAACATAGAGCACGGACACCGAGCATGATACTCGCTTCGCGACACCACAAACAAAGAAACCAGAGCACGTTGTCTACATTCACGAGTCCAGTGGAAAGGGTCACGCTCTGAGCGTTTCGGTCGCGGCCGATAAGCGATAGGATCACGCCGCTGCATTTCCGATTCTTGGAATGGAAACCATCAAATCCGTACAGCGGCATCAGGGCAATTTGACACCGTACGTTACCTCAAAGAGCAAAACATCCACGCAGGAATCGTTGGTTTTGGTACACGTCGAGTTGATCGGTTGAACAGGGGTTGATCGCGTGCAATTTGCGTAGCATAGTGGGGAGATAAGCGAGCTTCTTGTCTCATAAACCGTCGAATACGTTTACAACGCAATCGATTGCACGGTAAACCGTGGTGTTTCCCACCTCTAAATTGGTGCGATCATATAAGTGCACGAGTTGAATCAGCGACTTTAGATCTTGATCTGTAGATCACTCTGTACTTCAGTCTTGAATGATGGTAGCAATCTCATCCGGGGACCTGTATGTAGCTGCGTTAACCTCACCTGCTCTCGCAATGCGTCCACTGACGCGTCTACCTAAAATATTGTCGGCTTCGCCGAGTCCGGTTTGGCAAAGGTACTGCGCGCGAGGACCTCGGTGCCTTCCCCTACAAACGCTTTTGCGTACGTTTCCACAACAAAACCGGGATGAAAGGCTTCTATGTATCAATATATCTCATCCAAGAGCTGCCGCGTTGCTACAATATGCTGGGTATGGGATGTTGCGTTTTATTGCAAGGCAGGGATCGGAGCAAGGGCCACACGCAAAACTTTGAAGCAATCCCACATGGAAACAAAGATAAACCGGTGCCTGTCGACGCGCTTTCATGTATCTGCTAGCCGATGTTTCTTTAATATTCGCCTTCACGACGGTGTCGACGAAACGCCTCATCGTTTGGCCACAGTAGTGAGCAAGCTGTGCCAGCTCCTAAACGTTGTCTTCGAGAATACATCCAATGGAGCTGCGTCGCGAATGTCGTGTGTGAGCGTGGCGATATTGTCACTCTCGACAGAAATTGTCGAGTGCTCCACAAAAGTGGACCAGAAGTCGTGGGCATTTCGCCTTCGGCCACCTGGGTGACATCGAATGCCGCCATGTTGCCGTGCACGGTTCAGTAATAAGGTGTGATGTTTGTCATTTGGCTTGATGAAAAATATGTAGACTACAAGAACAAAAACAAGGTCATGCTGTCGCTGGTTGGGAAGATTTTCCGCGTGTGTACGTTACCTCAAAGAGCGACACATCCACGCAGGAATCGTTGGTTTTGGTACACGTCGAGTTGGTCGGTTGAACAGGGGTTGATCGCGTGCAATTTGCGTAGCATAGTGGGGAGATAAGCGAGCTTCTCGTCTCATAAACCGTCGAATACGTCTACGACGCAATCGTTTGCACGGTAAACCGTAGTGTTTCCCACCTCTAAATTGGTGCGATGATATAAGTGCACGAGTTGAATCAGCGATTTTAGATCTTGATCTATCAATCACTCTGTACAGCAGTGTTAAGGTTGGTAGCAATGTCATCCGGAGACCTGCATGTAGCTGCGTTAGCCTCAGCAGCGCTCGCAATTCGTCTACTGACGCGTCTACCTAGAATGTTGTCGGCTTCGCCGATTCCGTTTTGGCCAAGGTACTGCGCGCAGGGACCTTAATGCCTCCCCTCACAAACGCTTTTGCGTACGTTTCCACTACAGAACCGGGATGAAAGGCTTCTATGTATCAATATATCTCATCCAAGAGCTGCCGCGTTGCTACAATATGCTGCGTATGGGATGCGTTTTATTGCAAGAGCAGGGGATCGGAGCAAGGCACACGTCAAAACTTGAGCAATCCCACATGGAAAACAAAATAAACCGTGCCTGTCGACCGCTTTGCAGTGTATCCGCTAGCGCGATTTTTTTCTTTTAAGTATTCGCCTTTCACGTACGGTGTCACGAAACGCCCATCGTTCTGCCACACAGTAGCAACTGTGTCCCGTTCCAAACGTTGTCTTCGAGAATACATCCAATGGAGCTGCGTCGCGAATGTCGTGTGTGAGCATGGCGCTATTGTCAATCTCGACAGAAATTGTCGAGTGCCCCACAAAAGCGGACCAGGAGTCGTGGGCGCTTCGCCTTCGGCCACCTGGGTGACATCGAATGCCGCCATGTTGCCGTGCACGGTTCAGTAATGAGGTGTGATGTTTGCGAGATAATCCGCGACGTGCGCTCCGTACATTAGACGGACTTCATTCATAGATGCAGCGTACATTGTCGGTGGGACTCGATCTTGGATTTTCACGATCCAATTTTCAAACCACTTGCGACAGCGGTTGAACGGTTTTCGCAAATTGCGCAGCGAATGCACGGAACAAAACCACAGATCCGATATGTCGCCGTACCCACGAAAAATGCGCTATACGGCTCGACAAAGCTTGCCACAATCACAAAATAGAGCTCGGACACCGAGCATGATACTCGCTTCGCGACACCACAAACAAAGAAACCAAAGCACGTTGTCTACATTCACGAGTCCAGTGGAAAGGGTCACGCTCTGAGCGTTTCCGTCGCGGCATCAAATCCGTACACCGGCTTCAGAGCAATTTGGCACTGTACGTTACCTCAAAGAGCAAAACATCCACGCAGGAGTTGTTGGTTTTGGTACACGTCGAGTTGGTCGGTTGAACAGGGGTTGATCGCGTGCAATTTGCGTAGCATAGTGGGGAGATAAGCGAGCTTCTCGTCTCATAAACCGTCTAATACGTCTACAACGCAATCGTTTGCACGGTAAACCGTAGTGTTTCCCACCTCTAAATTGGTGCGATCATATAGTTGCGCGAGTTGAATCAGCGACTTTAGATCTTGATCTGTCGATTACTCTGTACATCAGTGTTAATGTTGGTAGCAATGTCATCCGGAGACCTGCATGTAGCTGCGTTTACCTCACCTGCGCTCGCAATGCGTCCACTGACGCGTCTACCTAGAATGTTGTCGGCTTCGCTGAGTCCGTTTTGGCCAAGGTACTGCGCACGGAGACCTCGGTGCCTTCCCCCACAAACGCTTTTGCGTACGTTTCCACTACAGAACCGGGATGAAAGGCCTCTATGTATTAATACGTCTCATCCAAGAGCTGCAGCGTTGCTACAATATGCTGGGTATGGGATGCGTTTTTTTTTCAAGAGCAGGGGGTCGGAGTAAGGCACACCCGTCAGAACTTGATTAATCCCACATGGAAAACTAAATAAACCGTGCCTGTCGACCGCTTTGCAGTGTATCCGCTAGCGCGATTGTTTTCTTTTAAGTATTCGCCTTCACGTACGGTGTCACGAAAGGCCCATCCTTCTGCCACAAAGTAGCAACTGTGTCCCGCTCCAAACGTTGTCTTCGAAAGTACATCCAATGGAGCTGCGTCGCGAATGTCGTGTGGGAGCATGGCGCTATTGTCACTCTCGACAGGTATTGTCCAGTGCCCCACAAAAGTGGACCAGGAGTCGTGAGCACTTCGCCTTCGGCCACCTGGGTGACATCGAATGCCGCCATGTTGCCGTGCACGGTTCAGTAATGAGGTGTGATGTTTGCGAGATAATCCGCGACGTGCGCTCCGTACATTAGACGGACTTCATTCATTGACGCAGCGTACTTTGTTGGTGGGGCTCGATCTTGGATTTTCACGATCCAATTTTCAAACCGCTTGCGACAGCGATTAAACTGTTTTCGCAAATTGCGCAGCGAATGCACGGAACAAAACCACAGATCCGATATGTCGCCGTACCCACGAAAAATGCGCTATACGGCTCGACCAAGCTTGCCACAATCACAAAATAGAGCACGGACACCGAGCATGATACTCGCTTCGCGACACCACAAACAAAGAAACCAGAGCACGTTGTCTACATTCACGAGTCCAGTGGAAAGGGTCACGCTCTGAGCGTTTTTGTCGCGGCCGATAAGCGATAGGATCACGCCATTGTATTTCCGCTTCTTGGAATGGAAGTCATGAAATCCGTACAGCGGCATCAGTGCAATTTGACACTGTACGTTACCTTAAAGCGCAAGACATCCACGCAGGAATCGTTGGTTTTGGTACACGTCGAGTTGGTCGGTTGAACAGGGGTTGATCGCGTGCAATTTGCGTAGCATAGTGGGGAGATAAGCGAGCTTCTCGTCTCATAAACCGTCGAATACGTCTACAACGCAATCGTTTGCACGGTAAACCGTAGTGTTTCCCACCTCTAAATTGGTGCGATCATATAGTTGCGCGAGTTGAATCAGCGACTTTAGATCTTGATCTGTCGATTACTCTGTACATCAGTCTTGAATGTTGGGAGCAATGTCATCCGGGGATCTGCATGTAGCTGCGTTAACCTCACCTGCGCTCGCAATGCGTCTTCTGACGCGTCTACCTGGAATGTTGTCGGCTTCGCCGAGTCCGTTTTGGCCAAGGTACTGCGCGCGGGGACCTCGGTGCCTTCCCCCACAAACGCTTTTGAGTACGTTTCCACTACAGAACCGGGATGAAAGGCTTCTATGTATTAATACGTCTCATCCAAGAGCTGCAGCGTTGCTACAATATGCTGGGTATGGGATGCGTTTTTTTGCAAGAGCAGGGAATCGGAGCAAGGCACACGTCAAAACTTGAGCAATTCCACATGGAAAACAAAATAAACCGTGCCTGTGGACCGCTTTGCAGTGTATCTGCTAGCGCGATTGTTTTCTTTAAGCATTCGCCTATCAGGTACGGTGTCACGAAAAGCGCATCCTTCTGCAACACAGTTGCACCTGTGTCACGCTCCAAACGTTGTCTACAAAATAAAAATACATCCAATGGAGTTTCGTCGCGAATGTCATTTGTGAGCATGGCGCTATTGTCGCTCTCTACAGAAATTGTCGAGTGCCCCACAAAAGTGGATCAGGAGTCGTGGGCGCTTCGCCTTTGGCCACCTGGGTGACATCGAATGCCGCCATGTTGCCGTGCACGGTTCAGTAATTAGGTGTGATGTTTGCGAGATAATCCGCGACGTGCGCTCCGTATATTAGACGGACTTCATTCATAGATGCGGCGTACTTTGTCGGTGGGGCTCGATCTTGGATTTTCACGATCGAATTTTCAAACCTCTTGCGACAGCGGTTGAACTGTTTTCGCAAATTGCGCAGCGAATGCACGGAACAAAACCACAGATCCGATATGTCGCCGTACCCACGAAAAATGCGCTATACGGCTCGACAAAGCTTGCCACAATCACAAAATAGAACACGGACACCGAGCATGATACTCGCTTCGCGACACCACAAACAATGAAACCAGAGCACGGTGTCTACATTCACGATTCCAGTGGAAAGGATCACGCTCTGAGCGTTACCGTCGCGGCCGATAAGCGATAGGATCATGCCATTGTATTTCCGATTCTTGGAATGGAAACCATCAAATCTGTACAGCGGCATCAGAGCAATTTGACACTGGACGTTACCTCAAAGAGCAAAACATCCACGCAGGAATCGTTGGTTTTGGTACACGTCGAGTTGGTCGGTTGAACAGGGGTTGATCGCGTGCAATTTGCGTAGCATAGTGGGGAGATAAGCGAGCTTCTCGTCTCATAAACCGTCGAATACGTCTACAACGCAATCGTTTGCACGGTAAACCGTGGTGTTTCCCACCGCTAAATTGGTGCGATCATATAGTTGCACGACTTGAATCAGCGACTTTAGATCTTGATCTGTCGATCACTCTATACATCAGTCTTGAAAGTTGGGAGCAATGTCATCCGGGGATCTGCATATAGCTGCGTTAACCTCACCTGCGCTCGCAATTTGTCCACTGACGCGTCTACATAGAATGTTGTCGACTTCGCCGGGTCCGGTTTGGCCAAGGTACTGCGCGCGGGTACCTCGGTGCCTCCCCCCACAAAAGCTTTTGCGTACGTTTCCACTACAGAACCGGGATGAAGGGCCTCTATGTATCAATACGTCTCATCCAAGAGCTGCAGCGTTGCTACAATATGCTGGGTATGGGATGTGTTTTTTGCAAGAGCAGGGGATCGGAGCAAGGCACACCCGTCAAGACTTGAGCAATCCCACATGGAAAATTAAATAAACCGTGCCTGTCG
>MIQA02009931.1:0-19993 GCA_001887855.2 Sclerospora graminicola | reverse complement strand
GATCACCTAAACAAACCCGTCGGGGGTCTTCCGGTAAGCCAAAATGCGTCTAACGATAAACAACTTGGAAACCACTTGAGATCTGCCCCATCCAGCCCGACTTAACTGAGAACTTCACCTGCCTTTGCGTTTGGACGCCGGTTTGAGGCTGATCAGCCCCGATCATGATCGGCATAGCGATCAGCCGAGTGATCGGGTAGTGTTCAGGGCGATCAGCCCTAGATCACTTCGGAAACTCTCTGGGTCACCATCACGACGACTTTGTTCGCCCGCTCAGCCATACTCCTGACCTTCATCTCCTGTCGGGGTAACCATATCACACCGATTTCAGCCGATCGGGCCTGATCGGGCCTTCTCACGTCATCCCTGGACAAATCCATCGGTCATCATCACTTGCCTTGACTTGACATTACCCGCACGACTCGCCATTCCACATGCCCCATTCCATTCCACATCTGGTCTTCGTATCTTGGATCATAATCAGTTGGCTCGGCCGATCGGGCCGGAACTTCGTATCATATTCCACTTCAACGTCTGCACCGTTCATAATTCGGCCCGATAACTGTCTCCGATGTGCCACGTCATCATCGCTGCGGTATCTTAACTTGTCTCTGCCGATCTCGTCATACATCCACGTGAACTCCACTCAATAAACGTTATCCCGATCGTGATCGTGATCGTCGCTGTTCTGTTAGTGTCTGGGACCGGGCGTAGTAACTGTACTTGGCTTATTCCTTCATATCACGAGCACCCGTTGTCCGCTACCTTTTCGTCGTATGCTCGATCAGCCTGTCCCACCCATCAACTGTCTCACGTTGATGGGTGTTCCATCGTCACCAATCAACGGCCATGTGTGGTCCACCTCATTTTCAATATTTTTCCAGATCGCTTTACCACAGTTCTATACTTCAGCGTAAGTTGCCTACCAATTTCTACCATTGCTAATGTTTCGTGTGGTCATGTCGTTTTGCAGTCCAGCAACTGGAACAACTGCAAGATCGGTCTGCCGAAGCCTCGCAGAAATCTCAGGAGCTACTGCACCTTCATGGCCGATACCGCCAAGTTTCTAAGGAATTAGACGCCATGCGGGATGACCGGGACCACCTGCAAGAATCCCATGCTCAGGCCTCCGCCATATTTCTTCTCTCGAGCAGCAGCTGCAAGAAACCGGCCGAAGTTAAAAGTGTATTATGTAATGTTAAAAAAATCTTAACCTAAAATTTCTTAACTTGAAATTTGTATATAAATCGAACCACTGTAATGAATTTCAACTGTTTTTTCATCGTAAATCACATTCAAATTTCAACAATAGCTTCAATAGACAAGTTGAAGGGTTGAAGGTCATGCGTAAAAGGGTTCTTACGTACATAATTATTATTGAACAGGGAGAAGAGTGTGTTTTTGAACTGTTCCATAAAATTTCGTGTGTGGCAAAGTAATTCGTCGGTTTTCGAAGAGTATCAAAAAGTTTATTTTTAGGGGTATCCAATACCGGTAGAACCCGTAAAACAACGCTTATTATGTAATTATTATTACCTACCACCTAAGTAAATTTGCCTTTCACCATGATGCGCTTCCTGTCATCTCGATTTTTATCTCCATTGCGTCATCGTGCTTTAACCTCGTCCACGTCGGCTATTCCCCGAACCGAGCGTGATCGCCAATTAATTGCTGCCTTGCGCGTTTTCTATCAATTAGAAGGTCATTTCACCGTTCCATTGGACTTTATAGTGCCCACTACCTCACCATGGCCTCAAGAAGCATGGGGAATGGACTTGGGCAATCGATTGCGACTGTTTACACGTGGCCGTAGTGTCCCGTACAAGAGTGATCTATTGCAAAGCATTGGGTTTCCCTTCCCCGACTGGCGCACTTATGTCTGGGAGATGCAGATTCTACCTGCGCTGCGAGCTTTTCAAGAACAAGAAGGTCATTTATTCGTCCGTCAGCATTTTCAAGTTCCTACAGGCGATGAAAACTGGCCACGATCAGCTTGGGGTGTTAAATTAGGCTCTCAATGTCAAATATTACGCCGAGATATGGACGAACTCTCGGTAGAGCGGAGAGCGCAGTTGGATGCCATGGGATTTGTCTGGAGTGACAATCAATGGAAGTGGCAGGTGCAGTTCTTAACCGCCTTAAAGACGTACAGAGAGATCTACGGACATTGCAATGTCCATCAGGTATTCAAAGTACCACTGGAGGACCCCTTGTGGCCAGAAGTAAGCTGGGGATACGCTTTAGGTCATGCGGTAGCGAAAGTAAAGGCCAATGTGGAGGATCAAGTGTTGTCGCCACAGGAGATGGAAGATTTAAAAACACTCGATTTTTTAGACGACAACATGTCGTTGAACGTGTGGCGGGAAGCATTGATGCCGTGTCTCGAGCTTTATCCGAGAATCTATGGAGATACGTTTATCCCAACGGATTTTATCGTACCTAGTGAAGCACCGTGGCCAGAACGTGCGTGGAAACTTCAATTGGGTTATATCGTCGACAAGATCAATTCGAAGCAGATGTTTCGGGCTGAAATGCGCGAGGATAAACAAAAGCTCAAAGAGATTGGATACGCATGGGAGTCACTCTTTGGTAAGTGGGCCAAGGAATTACTCCCAGCCCTTCGTTTGTATAAAGCCCAATACGGTCATTGTGATGTCCCATCGTGGTGGATTGTACCGATGAATGATGACTCGTGGCCTACGGTTTTACGTGGGTATCAGCTTGGGAAACACGTGATTCGAGTCCGACGGAATGGACGCAGCAATGCCGACGTGGAAGATGTGCTGCCAGAGCTCGAAGCCCTTGGATTTAAGTTTAATGCTTTCGAAAGTAACTTTGTCGACCGCGTTTTACCAGCTCTCGAAGTCTATGCCCAGATTTATGGGGATACTCATGTTCCGCAAGGCTTTATCGTGCCCTCGGACAGTGCGTGGCCACAACCTTCGTGGGGAACAAAGCTTGGGCATACGGTACGCAATATACGCAATCGACATCAACATGCGCAACAGGTAGAACGTTATCGCGAGCGTCTTGAAAAGATTGGGTTTGTATGGAGCATTTACAAATCCACCGCCGCTACAAAGCGCGATATTGTCGATCCCTGTGTCGAAATTTACAAGCAACTCCATGGCTCGGGCGCGGAAATACCGCGCAATTTTGTAGTCCCAGCAGACGATGCGCGCTATCCTGAAGTTGCAAAAAGTTTCGAGCTTGGTGCATGGCTTGCGCAGTATACCAAACGCACGTCGGGATTGCTTCCATTTCAGACACAAGAGGGGCGAAAAAAAGCAGTGTTAACGCATCATTTGCGCACGGAAAATACGCTGACACCTCATGCGGAAGAGTACTGGAAAGATGTGTTACTCTCTTCTTTTCAAGTCTATGCGAACCTCCATGGCAGCTGTGAAAATATGGACGAAAGCTTTGTGATCCCAAGAGAAAACCCATACCCACAGTCGGCTTGGGGGCTTCATCTCGGACTTCGATTGCGTCATTTACGTTATGGTGTTCGGTATGCCATGGAGAGCGCGAAATACAAGGATAAACTGGTAGAATTAGGTGTTTTGCGGGATGGCGACGTTGAAATGCTCAAGCTAAACGAGGCGAAACTCAATCTCAAAGAGAATGATTCGCATAAAGAGGAAGAGTTCGAAGAGATAGACCAAGATAGGGACGAGGAAACGGATTACTGCACTAAAACATGTCTCTATTAGTGGAAAAGATACGCATCTACCTGTAATTCTATGTACAAAACTTACTCCTCTTGTCTACCAAAGAAAAAGTGGACCACGTCGTCTACATGTTCATTGGTTGATGTCCTGCAAAGTCGTCGAGAAAGTGCACGTGCTTTTTTCGTTGCATGGACAAAAGGTGTTCAATCCGTTCAACGGTCTGCTCAATCGAGCTGATTTGCGTGGAATGTTGCGTTAACGTCGTTACTACTGTATCATGTTGTCGTGCGAGTAGCTGCTGTGTGGACGTGATGCGATCAAAGAGTTCATGGCAGGACGAGTCGAGACCTTCCGATTGTTGTGGCTCGGGAGAGACAAGATCATTGATACTGAGCTTCGAGTTGGAGGAACTGGTCGAGTTGGAGGAACTATTCGACTTGGAAGACGTTACGATCACGTTCGGATCAAGCAATTGGACTCGTGGTTGCGAGGTTGAGGCACTTTTTGGCCCCGAGCGGTGCGAATTGCCTTGCTGACTGCTGCTTCGTTTACTCCTGCTGGAAGACAAACTCGATGTATTGGAGCGTGGCAGCGTGACTCGAAAGTCTTCGTCTTCAATTTCCTCGGGGACACTTTGAAGGGAGAGAGCTCGAGTCTCTGGATACGATTCTCGACGTACAGGATGAGGAGTGGCAGATGCAGGACGCTTGGGTTTCGTATTGATCAAAGGAAAGGCTGGCGAGTGTTTTTCACCTTGCAAGAGCTTCTCTGCAGCAGAAGAAACATACGACAAGACCTCCATCGCACGTGAAGGCAAGTTTTGTTTCGGAACCGGATCCATGACAAAGACCGAGCCAATGATAATGCCCGTATTCGGGTCACAAATCGGCGCACTAGCGTAGAATCGAATGTTGGCAGATCCCGTGACGAGGGGATTTGTATTGAAGCGATCGTCTTTGGTCACGTCCATGATGATTGTTGGCAGCGGCGTCTGTAACAACTGCGAACAAAAGGCAATGTCGCGTGGGAGCTCCGTTTGGGCAATCCCGTATCGTGCCTTGTACCATTGCCTTGTCTGGTCCATAAAGGCAACGGCGGCAACACTCGAGTCAAAAACCTGTCGAACTAACTCACAAAGCGCATCGTATTCTTTTTCCGAGTCCGTGTCAAGAACATTCAATTGTGTAAGAATCTCATGGCGACGGGTATCGTAGATCTTGAATTGCTCGTCTTCGGGAAGAAATTCAATCACATCTGTCGCTTGAATCACTGGCACCTCTGGACGACTAGTAAGAATACTTCCTGGCATGGGTCCACCATTTTCACTTCGACTCCGACTGCCACTGTCATTACCACTCCCATTACTGTCGACCTCGCTCCAACTATCAAAGCTTGAATAGTCTGAAAAGCGACTACAGAACGACGTGCTCGTACTAGTGGACTGGAGACTGTCTCGCAAATTGTTTTTCTTCGGATCGAGCTGCTTTTTCATCTCTTCTGTCTGTTCTACAACTGAATCCGATTGTTCCATGACGGCGGCACTATTACGGAGGTTTTCACTTTCGGCAAGAAGCATGGCTTTGTCGATACAATCAAAGCACAGACGTACAGTGACTTCTAAAGTTGGCGTGACCGCTACGCGTCGTCGACGGTAACAATTCGAACACACAATTTCTCCACAAGACCGACAGTGACGTTTAAGGGAAAATGGTCGAAACTTCCGGGCACAGTAGAAACAATTCGGACGCTCGTCCACCTTGACCCAATTCTCCTTTCCAAGCAAACGCACAGAAGAGAGCGTCGACTTATCGTTCATAATGATCTGCAATCGTTCCTCCTCATTGACATGATTGGCTGACAGACCACGCGGACGCCGAGTGCGTGTTGCCATTTTCGAAGACAAGTATAATAAAATGCTCAGGCGCTCGACGGTCCGACGTCAATGTCACTTATGAACGCGAAAGAGAGCGATTTAGCAACTGAAGTTACATTTCCCGGTTGAAGATGATCCCTAGTGAGTTGAATACGTACATTCTATAAATAGGAAGGCGAGCAAAGACGTTGCCTCTCATCCACCTTCTGGCCGCCGGCACCTATGTCGGGGAATATAAACTGTCTTCTAAATTTTTGACACCTGAGATGGCGAGAACTAGTCAGAAATTACACTTGGAATTTGTATGAAAGCGTGTGCAATGCCACATGGCCAAAGCAGGAGGTAATCTGCCGGAGAGACTGGCCAAGTGCAAGATTAAACTCAAGTCGACAACTGGATTTTGTTTCAGACGAAAAACGATTCAAAACAATAATGGGCTGCTTACATGTACTTTGGCTGAAGCATATGCTAACTAAGTTGTAGTTGATGTAAACAAGTAAGAGTGGCATAATCGAGATGATCACACTGGTGGTAACAAATGCGTAAGTTTTAACGAGCTTGACGACACCCGTTCGTATGTAGAGAAAACAAAGTGTCCGCGTTCCTCGAGGTTATGTTGTCAGTATTAGTATGAAAGGGGCTAAAAGTTGTTATTTTTTGGAGTGTTACTGTGGCATGGATGACTGCATACAGTCATATGGTAAAGATTAGTACATGTAAGAGCTCTGCCAAGTGTCACCATCTGCAAAAAGCTTTAACAATTTCACGAAGGAATTTGCCATCTCGGTCAGGCTGTTGATGTTACCATGATCAGGTCAAGTAACTGCTAGGAGTGCCAAACAAACTTTACACTATGAAAGGTAGGTCATGGTAGATAACCAGCCGGTTCGTCACCTGGTACAGAGTAACAATCTTGACACCATGCTTCCAGACAATTATCCTGTTTAACCAAAATTGGACATTTCATAAAAAGACAAAGACCCCGCTATGTTTCGAATTTCGGATGAGGTGACATTGGAGTTGATACCACGAATTACAACACAGTAAAAGTGCCGTCAGGCTGTGCGGCTGCAAAGCGACTTAAAGAGCACCACGGTCACGTCGACAGATACGAATCGCATTTTCCGATCAGACATAGAGAACGACGACATTAATTGAAGTTTACCGTTACCATATCCGCTGTTATCGCAGCTTGCACTCTTTGCGTTTCCGCCGAAGTACCTGTTTGGAGATATCGTGTTAGTATGGTAAAAGTGGGGCGACGTTGTGGTGGACTTTGGCAGGCACTCATCAATATTATCACGAATTTTAAGACTTGTATGATGGAGGCGAAGGCCCCACTTAGTTCCTCCTGATACTGCCCCATGTGCAATATGACAAAGCCGCATGAACCACATGAGGTGAACGTTATTGGAGGTAGTTAATCTGGTTGAATACTTGGCATTATCCTTTTAACCCAACCAAGTTGGTTGGCCTCCGGATCGAAGCCGGTACTTCCCGGTCCCGTGGTGAGCAGAGTACCACTCGACCACGGTCGGGCCTAGCACACCTTGAACGGAAGGCATCTGGATGGCGAGATTCACTTTGTGCACAATTCGACTGTTCATGGGTATCTTTCTAAAGATTTAGATAAATGGCTGAGTCCCGCCCTTCATGCGTGGGTGATTCATACGGTATGTGACCCCATCTAAAATTCTTCGATAGACTGTAGTGATTGAAGATCCAACTTAGTTGTGGTGGCATACATGCCCAAACAAATACGGATGGGCCGTGGGTAAGAAATCGAAAATTATTTTACCGAATCCATCACGGCTGTCTTATAACATGTCAAGCCATACCATATGGTACGTGATAAGGCGATACGGGTTAATATATACCGGTACTTTCATTTTTGTCTAGTAAACAACACTTCGAGCACTTCCTGTCCCTCACGCCTCGCACTAACACGCGACACACTGAAGTAGTGTGGGCGCATTTTCCTGATAGCCAGTCGCTATACTAATCGATATATACTGCACACTTACTGCAAGAAGGCATTAGACACACTAATCGGTATCTAATTGCTACAGGTAAGACTAAGGACTTTACGCGGGCATAACTACATTTTCCTACAGGTTATGAGCCCAAGGTTGCGGTGCTACTTACCGACCCCGGTTGGTGCAGTGGCTAAGGCTCTGCCCCCTGGACCGGGAGATTGCGGGTTCGAGTCCCACTAGGGACAAAACCCAAAGTCGAACCAACTTGGTTGGATAGTAAGTATAATGAGACGTATTCAACCCAAGGTTGCGGGGCTTAGGATTGAGTTTTTTAAAGCTTACTAAGTTTTTCGGTAAAATACGATTCTCCCATTTGCCAAACGTTTTTTTGGGGGATATTTTCGGGAGTTGCTAAGGAGCGACCAGAAGGGAGCTTACCAGAAGGGAGCGACCAGTGCCACTATTACGTAATCACAACGAGGCGACCATGCATATGAAAGGGGCAGACATGTGCATAGAATCATGTTGTCAATTTAGATATTAAAAAATGTATTCGTTTTCCGTGGTATAACCATCAACTGCCATAAAATGATGGCATCGACCAATTTTTTGGTGCCTTTTGCTTGTGCCACGACCTCTAAAATTAGTAGAGCTACCTCTCGCATCGTCTCTAAAGACACTCGCCGCATATTGTTGTCCATGCGTCCTGCAATGGCCGTCAGCGATGCCACAAGACTTGTTGGCATCTGCGCGGCATCGATTTCCATCACCCTACGCACCAACTTTTAAGCTTTGTACTCTTTCCGCCAAGTTTTTTGATCCCGCTCCAGTGAACACATTACAAATATTGGTAAATTGAGATCCACAAAGTGTTTTAACGCTGCTACTGCTACTGATGGCGTAGCGTAGGGCTTTAAGCGCTCCTGCACGTAAATATGTCCGAGTTACATACTAATCGACGCATAGCATTCATAAGTCGCACCATCGGAAAACTATCGAGCAGGAGCGGGTCATTCTTTAGTTCCTACATATAATCAGTGGTGTATACAAGTTCGTGAGCTTTATAAAGAAAATGAAAAAAGTAACATTCGGACGTAGCAGATGCGGCGAATACTGTCGAGTTTAGACTTGCGGTCTAGATTACTGCGTTCAATGAGAGTGCAGATGACCGCCGAACTTCCGTCTCCGCGCGAAGCGGAGCCTGTGCGTTGGTGGGGCGAGGCGGTGGGGGGGGGTTGGTGTTTTGTATGCATCCTTGTATACACGATTGCGTTTAGTAAGGGCCAGATTTACTGACATTTTAAGATGTAATTTCATTAAAAAAATTATGGGAAACGGCGATTGATGGTTATACCAAACAAACAAATTTTTAACGTCCAAATTGCCAACTTGAATTTATGCACATGTGTGCCTTTTCATACGCGCGGTCGCTTCGTTGTGATTACGTAATAGTGGCACTGGTCGCTCCCTCATGGTCGCTCCTTAGCAACTCCCGATATTTTCTCGTTTATTCTCGTGGTTACGTGATTACGTATTTGAATGATGACTGAGGAAAGCTGACGTGGCTGCTCTAATTGAATACATGAAACGTTTAGAGAGCAAATGGAGGAAGAGATGTCACAAGAGTCTGCCTCCATTGGAGAGATTGGCTAAGGACCCGGCATCAGGCATCAGGCATAAGACTGACAGACAGACGCAGACCGAGCTGACTGACCTGTGCCGAGGGTAAAGCCACGAAGACAAGACAGTCAAAACAGTGGAAAAACGCACAAATAGATAGAATTGGTGGAGCGATCTCAAAGGACCGACTACGCCAAGAGATCGTCGTAGAAATCGTTATTTGGTGGTTTTTGTAGATCATTTTTTGAAATTACGTGCGAGTATTTCCCGCAATATCAAAGGACCAAGCTGCAAAAAAATTGAGCATTTTTGACGTGGTTTGGAGGAGAATATAATTGTCGCATTCACGTTTTAGGAACTGATGGTGGTGGGGAGTAAAGAAATGTGGATTTATTCTAGAAACGTACCGGTGTAAGAAGACAAATTACGGAGGCAGGGTGTCCCGCCTCAAATGGAAAAAAGCGGAGCGAATGAATAGGGAAATT
Organism: Sclerospora graminicola; assembly: GCA_001887855.2. NCBI lineage: Eukaryota > Oomycota > Peronosporomycetes > Peronosporales > Peronosporaceae > Sclerospora > Sclerospora graminicola. Next base: position 10,368 of record MIQA02009931.1, on the reverse strand, counting down.
TTAATATGATACGATGTATGTAACAGGCTAGCCGTTACAGGCTACACTGTAGTAGTAAAATGTAGTCTAATTAATTAAGATTAACTATTAGCTACTATGAACTTATAAAATCTAGTATGTAATCTGGGCTCAGATTCCATGTTTGATTTATCGGTAACCGTCGCGTCAGATTGCTCGTGTTGTATACTCTGGAAGTTTCGATCCGGTGCTGGGGTAAGTTGAAAACGCACTTTACACTGATCTTCAGTCGGATCCCCGCTTCTCTGGTATCAAACAGTCGGGATTCACATTCCGCTACTGCTTCCACTTGCGCTCGACATTAGTGCCATAGAAATTCTAGGTGATCAAAGGTAGACTTTATTTGTCCTTGAAACACCACTTGATTCCTCAATTGCCACATCCATGATGTCGCGATTCCACATACACAATTTCAAATTCTCTCGAACACCTCATGATAGGTCTCGTTAAACCAACCATATTTCTCCATCATTGCCCGTTTGAGACTGTCTCTAATCGGTGGAGGTCGACGTGTCACTATTGTTTCTTGAAAACTTTCTAATTGAGCGTCTGATATGGCAACTTCTTCCCATTGTTGCACCAAACGCCGCCAGAAGTCCCTGGCTCGTGCACATTTCCAAACGATATTATCCACCCCACCCTGTCTGCTCGGACCTTTCATCTAGCAAGCATCGACGGGCTCCAAGATCTCTCGTATGAAACATGTTAAGCTGCATTGTTGCCATTCGAAACTGCACCCACACTTGATAATTTGTCAACATGTTGTCGTGTTTCCAAACCTGTGCTGGTTCAGCATCTTGAATCCAAGTCCACCAGTCACTCACGTCACACTTTCGTTTTCACTTCTCCACGATAGCAGGTAGTTGTGAGGCCACTCCATGGTGATACATGAGCCGAAAAGACCGTCTTAATTTGGCCACACCTTCCAGGTGCGAATGGTGTCATCAACTTTCCATTCAATCAGGTGTAAGGCTGGATGGGGCTGGAATAAAATCACCGTTTCATTCAACTCCTGCTCAACTTCCTTGTCCTCTATCTTGCATCGAATTATCTTCCATAAAAGTCCATCAGCCTGTTGACGTGTTGCAACCTGCTCCGTATTGGTGCTGCTTTCTCCGAGTAGATGTCCCGGTGAAACGAGTTTCCATGTGGACTTCTCTAACATTGTTGGTCCTATGCTCAGGTTTATTGAAGGCGCTTCCCCAATATAATGTCCAACTTCTACTCGCGGCGAGGCTAATATTATCGCACATAATCATCTCCCGATCTTTGCTCTCGTGTGTGCCTTTCCATCGACTCCTTGAACCTGCCACATAAACGTATCACTCGTTAGTCTTCGTATTCGTAACGATCTGATCGTTATAAGTGGGATCCTGTCATATTTCCTCGCCCCTAACTCTCTCGCTCTTTCCTCTCGTATCCAGGGATTGAGAGCCCAGCAATAAGTCCCCCAGAAAGGCCTCATATGGTAAAATCCCATGAAAGGCAAACTTGTCGATTTCAAGGTTAATGACGAACTGCTCTCCAGGTATCAACTTCCCTCCCCGACCACCAATCCGTGATTCCATAGCAGTCACTACTTGGGGCAAAGTCGATGCCACATACTCCTCTAGCTGCGCGCACTCACGTCTCCTTGGTCCTAACCATTCCATGATGTCCCGTTTAAGACTTCGCACCAGAATTGATTCGACACTTCGTCCTGCTTGGCATACTGTAAAACCTTTCACCGGGGTTAAGTTATGCTCCACGCCTTTGTCTGGAATGATCCCGACTAAGTCCAGCCACGTTTGCTGGTAATAGTCCGGTGCCGCTAGTAACCACTGACACGCCAGCTTTAATCTTTGTATCTTCAACGCGACTGGTATCGAAATTAGCCCAACTCCTCCCACTGCGTGAGGAGTGAAGAGTAGTGTAGGCGAAATCTTATGTCTCCCTCGCTCTGTCCGCGTTCTCTTGCTCCATATGAATGCTTTTTGCAGGTTCACTAATTCTTGCAGGACCTCTGCTGGAGTCTCGAACATTCTGGCTGTAAAGAGAATAGAGGGTATTGCGATGACACTGAATAGTTGCACCCTTTCCATCACAGACGTGCCACATGTCGTTGCTATCGCTAACCGCCACTGAACACGTCTTAATCTTAGAGCCCAGTTCATCGATCCTAAGTCTGCCCAGCCAAAGTAGTAACCTCAATATCTGATCGTATCCCCTTCCGGTAATACCGGTAAACTGTACCATTTTTGTGGTATATAATTTGAGTGGAGGAACACAAATTTGCTTTTGTCCGGCTGAATTTTTAAACCTGAAAGATCTCCGAATCGTCTTACCACTTCCAACACCGTCGGGGTCTGATCTGCCCGTTGAAGAAAAACCGTTGAGTCATCAACGAAGGCCGAAAACCTATGCTGAAACGAGGTGACCCCCTGTAGGGTTGGAAACCTGTCTCCTGCTTCAAGGCCAAAGCGAGAGGTTCTACCGCCAGAATGAAGAGTAACGGTGCTAAGGGACACCCCTATCTTATACCAGATTTTACCTGGATGGAGTCTGAAAGTTAATTGTTGACCAAAAATTCTGCCGACGTCCCTCCATGCAGCCAACGTCCCTCCATGCAGCCGAGCCATTAATGCAACAAACTCATTCGAAAAATCGTAACACTGAAAAAAATCGTAACACTGAAAAAAGATATTTCCTGTCCACTGTATCATACGCTTTACTGAAGTCTAAGAACAAGACCCCAGCACTTTCTGCGGCTGATACTTTATTAACCTTCTTGTATTACTTGAACACTGCCTTCATCAGAAGTACCGCCTTATCCATTCTGCGGCCTGAAACAAATCCTTGTTGTGTATCGCCGATAAGCTGGCTTAGAAAGTTCTGTAAACGGCGTGCTAGAATTTTGGCAAACAGTTTGTAACTCGGCGTTAATAGTGAGATTGGCCGGTAATCGAGAGCATTACTCGAATCGCCTTTCTTCCGCAGGGGAATTCAACTGCTTTTAGAAAGGAACTGGGGGGTTCCCCTCCCTTTAGAATCGCATTGAACAAAGCTGTTAGAGAAAATGGGGGAGAAGTCCTTATAGAAATCGTTACCGATTCCGTCTTGCCCCGCTGCCTTCCGTCGCTCGATATTCTTGATAGCCCACTCCACATCCGTTACGAAGATCTCGGACATCAATTCCATGTTTTGTGAATCCGAAGCTTTGTTCGCTGCCGGTACGGTCATAAACCGTTTCAGATGAAATGACAACTGTTGACTACTCGCAGTTCTGTGACTACATCCTAATATCGGCTCCCACGTCGCTGCAAACTTGTTTGGTATGGATAGATCATCTGCAAATACTTGGCCCGACGTTGCCACTATTTTTGTGACCGTTTGGTCTCTCTCCTATACTGAAGCCCTTTTGAAGAGCCACCGGATATCTGCCGCAGACCGATGTAAACGAAAACCTCGGCGAGTCACCCTTTCTGTATGTTATGTTTCCGAGATAGCATGAATGATATGCTTCCTCGTTGAAGCACATTCACTCACCGATCTCCGTAACTGATGCACACGCTTCTTCCGACTCCTAGCTAGTGATTTACGCACTTTGTATAGGGTAGTTCGACAGCAATCTAGCCAATTATCCCACTGAGTTCGTGCTAGAGAGCAAGCCTGTTGGGTCGATAACTGTTCCACTATCTTATCTCGTATCTCTTCCTTCTGGGAGTCTGGGAACGGGTAATGTATTCTTCGAATCCAATTAATATTACGGGACAAACTCGAGTCTTCGAAGTAGAGACACACCTGGTTGTGATCCGACTGGAGTGGTGGGGCTGTTACTGCTACCCAGTTGACCCAATTTTTCCAGTCTCCGGAAACGTAAAACCGATCAAGGCGACTGGCCTGATTTCCACGCCAGTATGTGAAATGTTCATGCGGATCTAAATGGGACTCTTCCAGCGGCGACACCATCAGATATCTTGCATCCCACAATTGCCACTCTTGAAGAAGTCTCCGCAGAGCCTCACTCTCTGGCCGTGTGGGTCTTATCCCACCTAATCTGTCTAAGACTAGATTGTCCACACAATTAAAATCTCCACCCATGAAACACAATCTTGGTTTCTTCAGAAATATTAGCCGCACTCCATTGAAGAAATGTTCACGTTTCTTGGAGTCACTAGAAGGCCCATAAATATTCAGGATGACAGTATCATTCCATTTTAGCACCATAAGTCGATTGGACCAGTGCTCTCGCTTCCATGCCATAACATTATCTGCAATAGAAGGGACCAAAAGGATCGCCACTCCTCCCCTTTTTTGGAAACATGCTCCAATAAGAAAGAGTTCAGTACCTATCCACCTGACCCCATAATAATGCCCAATGTTTCGCCATCTGTTCACAGTCTTCTGATGTGGACACATGTGTTTCTTGGAGAAGGATAAACTGGGCCGGGTGGTCCGGGTACCCTCTCTTCCACACTGACATCCACGAAATAACATCTTTAATCGCAAAGCCTCGGACATTTTGACTTATAAATGTATGCGAAATGTGTCTATGGACACTCCCAACTTTATTCTTATGTGACACATATTCCATATCATGTAACATATGATATTTCGTAAAGATGTCCAATGAATTTAGATTAAAGTAGTAGTGATTGACGTGACTATCCAGTGCGGTGCCCTTAGTACTGGTCGGACCCACCAGGGCCCGACTCACTCGTCAAGTCTTCGTCACCATTCGTCAGTTGTAAAGTTTGTCTTGCTTGGAAGTGATTAAACACCTCCTTCCAGGTTTCCGAGATCCCTTTATCAATCCCACCGATAATGGTGGCGTAAGTCGGACGCCGTCGGACTACTTCCAGATGTCCTTGCAACAAAGTCAGAATAGTAAATGTAGGGTTGTAATCCACGTCAAGTAATGCCGCTATCTGCTCCGCGAATATATGAGCACACAGCATCCCCGCTGCTAGGTGGAGCACCCGCCTTGGAGCTAGCAGTTGCAATATTTCATTACCCCCATAGCCTATCTTCCGGAGCCTTGCCTATTCTTGCAAACTGTTAAGGATTGCAGTTCGCTGTCCTGACCCAATTATCACCCAAAATCGATGCTCCCATGCTTCGAACCAAGCTGGTGGGAAGTCCCCAGACCTTCTCGCTTACCGGCTTCAATTACAGCTAACCAGCATTGTTCCCGCCAGTGTTTCGTCAATTCCACAAGGACACTCGAATGCACTCCGTCTAAAAAAAATGCGCGCCAGGTACATCCTTAATCATGTGAAGTAGACGATTTGAGTCCGCTTTAGCTGCTTTAATCCACAAAGTCTTGGTAGAGCTTACCAAAGAGAACGGGATTCCGGTTTGTTCTTCCCATTGTGGAAGCAATGTGTGCCAAGCAATCTTAAATTCTTCCAAAGTTAACGAATCCATCACCACATCCGAGTTACAATCTTCAAAATCGTCGATCAATTCCCGTGCGACAGGTTGTACTTCTTTTGCCTCAATCGCTCCTTCGAATGGTTCCCGACGGCATACTCGTTTCGTTATTGGACTGACATCAACTTCGGAATCTGCCGCTTCCTGGGAACTTTGGGAGACGTCCGACGGTTTTTATTCTGACCCCGAAGGTGACCCAACCGAAAAGAGCAGACACTCCTGCTCTGGTTGTAAATCCTGCCATACCTTCGCAATCCACTGGTTTAAGATCGGCTCTGATATTTAATATTGTTGAAGAAAACGCTTTCTTACATCCACATCCGTCATATCTGCCGCCAGCAAACTTTCTTGTTCTGGCAAGGATAACTTGCCAACCGTGTCTGTCAGGAAGTGAAGAAGTTCACACATCCTGGGGTCCTTTGTCACGATAATCTCCGTAATTTCACACTTTAAACCATGGTGAATCGTTGGACCTTGTAATCGTTGTAACAAGTCATCGATATGCCCATCCCAGTCATCGGGATCCCACGGCGATTGATAGCTCAACGCTGATGCGGAATCGTTGCCACTATCTACGAGATCTGACGCCTCACTGGTGGCACCGCCCTCACCAGAAGAATGCAGGATCACTTGTCGTCATAATCTCATCATCACTGCTACGATCCATTGAAACATCCTCGTCAGGTAGTCCCCGTCTTCCCGTCAAGATAGCAGAGTAGTGTTAGCCCCCATATCTCAAAATGATGGGCCTATTTTGCTCACGCAAGTCTGATTCCGGTGATGTTAGAAAATTTCTTATTTTCGCGTAAAAGGCTTTCACCAACATAGGGTATTCCCCACTCATTTGATACGACTTCGCTTGAAATCGCCGTGTTTCCGGAGTATAGTATTGAACTCCAGGGACTTTTTCTCCAGGCGGGTGACTTAGCACGAAAATGTCCCGTTGCAATAGCGTACTCACCGTTTTCAGGGTGTCTGTGCTTCCCCATATATTCCTGGGGATGATTTCCGTAACCCCTGATCCACTTTTCGAGAACTCCATTAAGTACGCCATAAAACGTCTTTTCGATTCTTTAGCGGAAATCCGACGATATCCCCTACCCAATTCGATCAATGTTGGTTTCCTCCCTCCCGGAGGGAACTTAACATCGAAGTCCATCAACGCCCGCGCCAAACATCCTTCCTTGAGTCTCTTCGTCATTTCCTTAAGCAAAGGCGCCTTGTCCAACAATTCTGACGAACAAGCCAATGCTTGGCATACCGCGAACATCTGACAGTTGCCGGTTGCTGGTGTCGGCACCGACTGGGGGTCCAGCAACCGTAAGACTTCTGGGATGGTTGCCAACTCCTCCTGTTCAGCCATTTCACACTGGACCGGGACCGAAGGCGTTATCGGACCTTCTGTCCGCTCCAGGTCTTCCAGTGCGGACAGCAAATATGTCTTCGCCTTACTTTCCATCGTTAATAATTTAGTTGAAGTTAGAGTAGAGAGGATATCAACTTTGCTTGGTGATGGATCCACACGTTTCGATTGACTAAGCTCCTTAGATATCCTCCCATCGACAGACGAATCACTGTGATTGTTCCTTGGTTCGCTGTGTCTTGACTCGCCACTCACATTCTTCGCCTGTCGAATATCCAACTTAAGACTTGACGTAAAGGGCAGTCAGTCGGGCCGGCTTCTTTTCTTCCTCCAAAATCTCCCGTCGCTGCTCTTCATCTTTTCTTTTCTTCCGTTGCACCGTCGTCCAACCAGACGCTGCTTGTACTGTCTTCGATCCACTTACCCGTGGTACTTTAGTGTTCTCGTCTTGAGAAGCCGGCTGGGTCCCATCTACTGCGTTTGCCTGACCAGTCTTTTCCTCATCTTCCTTTGCATTTGCCTTCGTGTCTTCATCCACCGTCTCCTCACTCTCCTCCTCTTGGCTCACACGTACTGCTTCAACCTGTGCCCTGAGCTCTTCCATGCTTCGAAAAGTTGGTGCCTTGATTGAAATTTTTTGATATCCTTCTGGTGTAACATGGATACACTTCGATTTCACTAAATCTTCAATGGGCGCCAAACACATCCTCATCGGATGCCCCAACTCCCCACATCTCAGACATTGTTTTCTGCCACCCATGGACGGGTGCTCCACGACCAACATTGTCTGTCCCCATAAAATTCGTCGAATTCCCAATAGGACCTTCGGGCAGGCGTCCGATTCGACAATCAATTCCCAGGAAGTGGATGTGTCTGAATGAGGGCCGTTTTTGTCCAGGTCATTTAGCTGAAATTCCACACCAAGTAACTTCCGTAAAAAACCAGACAGTTTTAGCAAGTCCACCGATCGTGTTATGTTCTTGATGATGCACGAATAAAACCCCTTTTGTCCGAAACTTTCTCCATTTCCATCTACTTGATTATCCCAGGCTGAACCACTCATTTGTTGTACAACCTGGTGTAAATTGCGCAGTCTGTGATCATACCTATGAAATGGTACAATCACGTGTTCATACTTCTTGGCCATGTCCCTCGTGAAGAAATGAAAGTACAGGGCGTGACTTCCACTATCATAACTGATGTTCTTGATTTGTGTAATCATCTTCCACAAGGCCACACATCCTGAGTCCCGAGTTGACGCTGCCGTTGCGATGCTTTCTTGAATGCATTTTGTACTCAGAAATGCCTCCTTGATAACACTTTCACCACGTAAATCCATAACCAAACAACCTTCCACTTGTGCACGAATTGTATGCACCAACTTCACTTGTTCTTCAGTCTTCATTATACGTCGTAAAAATTGTGGCATTTGTCTGGCAATTATTGTGCCTTCCACCAAACCTTGTACAATACGCCACTCCTCTTGCGTCCCTTCACGCACTTTCATCGGGGCGAATTTACCAAAGTCAGTCTCACATACTTTCCGTAGTCGTTCAATCTCGTCAGAAGAATACACAGTCGTCTTAAATAAAAAGTCTTCTGCTCCAAATTATCCATCGAATCATCCGCATTACGGCCAGCCACTTTATTCATCCATCCTTTAAGCGTCGGTGGCACCAGTCCTGCTCTCTTCACTTTGACTTGCCCAATCAATTTCCATCGAATACTTTCCAAGGATTGAGCCGAACGCTGTGCCAACAGACCCGCCCCAACCACTTCCTTACGCCATACTTTCCAGTCAGACTCCACATCCAAAACCATTAACTCGAAAAGATTTAACAGTCGCTCCACTTCTTGTTTCTTCAACTTGGGAAGTCGTTTCGCGGCTTCTGACAAACGTGTTCCTGGCCCCCTTGCTTTCACGTAAATTAAGGCAAATAAATCCTGGGTAAGCTCCAACCACGCGTGCACTCGTGGCATCGTCGACCGTGCCCCCCTTAATGCCGTATGCAACGCCGTCGCCATGCACTTCGGTCCTTGAGTGGCTGTCAGGTCAATGCTGCTGTTACCGTGGGCAGCTGCCTGCGCTGACTCTTCTCCTTGATTCATCTGAGTTACAAATGAGTTTTCTTTCTGTAAATCCGGTGTCACAACCGGTATTACTGATTTCGTACCACTATTTTCATCGATAGTGGCACCTGCTGATACCAGTAATACCGGTTGGACTACCGGCTCAGCTGATATCATCTCGGCGTCAACTTGAACGTCTGCTCCGGCGCTGCGACGTCCGTGGTGAGCGATGCTGTAGCCTCAACTGCTTCGTCGTCCATGGGGATGGTCGCACCCCAACTTGCTTCAGGTCGCCTCCTACCGCCGTATTATCCGGGTCTGGATTCAGAACCGGGTCATCTTTCGGCCCGGGGGCATTAGTCGTTGCTTGCATTTTAGTCCTAATCCCAAATCAGTTGCGTGATCTGGGGCTTTTGTCGCAAATTTAGAACTGCTCTTTGGTATACTGCACACCAAAACCAGCCGGCTCGGCCGGATATTCTTTGGTGTACTGCACACCAACTCCAGCCGGATCGGCCGGATACTCTTTGGTGTACTGCACACCATAACCAGCCAACTCGGCCGGACGTTCTTTGGTGTACTGCACACCAAAAGCAGCCAACTCGGCCGGACGTTCTTTGATGTACTGCACACCAAAACCAGCCGGATCGCCTGGATACTCCTTCGTGTGCCACACATCAAATATCCGGCTCGACTCGGATAGCCATCCATCTAAGCTCACTTAACCGTTGGCGTTAACCCCACCTTAGCAGCTCCGCGTCCAACTCTGGCGCCTCATCCATCCTTCCAAACAATCCGCCCTTAGGTCATCCACCATGTGAGGTCATCCGGCTCACCTGATCCGGACGGACCATCTCCGGCTAGCCCAATTACAAACACCTCGATCACACCCATCTGGCTCGATTCCATGCTGGCACCATCCTGCCGCTGGTGGATACGCTTGGCAACTGCCATCTGGCACTACGCCCTTGGTCCGCATTTTCTGCCAATCAGAAGGCACCCTCGACCAGGTGTATTTCATATTATTCCAATAATTAAGTCGCAAGTCACTTCACCACAGCCGCACAACGGTTGAGGCACGACCTTACCTGACACAAGTCTTTTCGATCTCTCTTACCCATGTCCCGATTTGGTACGTCTTCTGCCCGATTTCTGGCGATTTTTTAAGCCGGTCTTCCAGCCGGCTTGAGGTCTCGTCCGTCTGTGCTGGCCCTCTCTTGGTATTTTTCCAGTTCTGCAAGTCGACAAGGATAACATATGTCGAGTTACTCTGGTCGACGATGACTCGCCTGCCAGCGGAGTGGAAATTGCAGGGCGGCCGGATTTCATCCCGTATTCCCGATCTGGTGCTGTCCCCAGCTGACAGTGACACTGCGCTCCGCATTCACGGTCAGGCTTGCGGTACCGGGACAGATTGACGGCCACCGTCTCTTCCCTTCAGGCTGATCTCCGATCATGTCAGGCCGACCCCGAAGTTCTAACGCAGAGATGCGCGACTCTCTATG
>MIQA02009929.1:0-13663 GCA_001887855.2 Sclerospora graminicola | reverse complement strand
AATGTAGGACCGCCGCCCCAAAACTGAAGGTTTTGGGTCGGGGTCCGGGTCACCTTCGGTGAACACGTCACCGACCAGAGCTGGATCTTGGTCCGCCTTGATCTTGAAGTGTCCATACAGCGCGTTATCTATCAGCCGTTGATAGATCTGTGGAACATTCTTGAGGCCGAACGGCATCCGGTTCCACTTGAACAACCCGAAGGGCGTCAAAACCGCAGTGATTTCCCGTGCACGATCGGTCATAGACACCACCCAGAATCCACTAGCCATGTCCAACGAGCAATACCACAAAACTTTATCCAGATCTTCCAGCAAGTCGTTTATCAACGTCATCGGGTAAGCCATTAGCTTAGTCAGCCAGTTCACCAGTCGGTAGTCGATACAAAACCTTAAATCCACCCCATTATTCTTAATAATGATTACAATGGGCGAAGACCATGGCGTGTGGACGGCTGAATTATCTTGGAGGATAGCAATCCCTTGATAAGCTTCGACAGCTTTTCCCGATACTGGGGGGGCGACTCTCCGGCACCTTTGCGCTACCGGCTTGGCGTTACCCACATCAATGTCTCATACCACCCCATGGGCGGTCGGAAGCAGTGCATTTCCAGGACCAATCAGCAGTTTTTTTCATATGATGTCCTTAGCCTGCTGATCTCTTCCGGGGTGTTTACATCTGGGTCTCCAACTTGTAGATCGTCAATAGTAACGGCTGGTGGGCAGGGGGTCACCTCAGGTAACACCGCCCCCTGGTCCTCCATGCCTTCGACGTATAGATCGTCCCCTTCATGAATGCAGACCTGGTCAGCTTCGGCCAATTCCGGATCCGTGTCAGCCGGATTGGTCGATCCGCATCCGTCTATTTCCGAATCCCGGTCAGCCGAATCGGTTGATCCGCCTCCGGCTATTTCCGAATCCCAGTTAGCCGGATCGGTTGATCCAACTGCGGTTATTTTCGAATCCGGGTCAGCCGGGTCGGTCGATTCAGCATCATCCTACTCATCAGGCCATCCGGCGACGGCTGGCTCCGCGTCAATATTCTAGAAGGAGTCCGGTAATCTGGTTTAGCTACCATATGAGTCGGATCTTCTTCCACCACTTCCTCTTCGCTGACCCAATCGGTAGTTACCTGAAAGGTTAGGTTTTGCCACTCGATATAGCGTCTTGAGCCAATAGTGACATAACCCGGCCGACGGGGCACCTTGTTCTCGGCCAGCCACATTCCAATGATCACGTCTTCATGCAAGGTGAAGGGCCGTTCTGGGATATTGGTCACACTTATGTAATTGAGGTGACCATCCCCTTTAACGAACGAAGGCACCCAACACTCGCCCCTAGTCAGCCATAACTTACGCCGCGTGTCGTGTGGTCGTACTATTACTTCCACCGATCTTTCCACTGGCACCGTTACAAACTGACTTAACTTGAGGAACTGGACGTGGGCACCATATAGGGGCCACCGGCCAGCCAGCTGGATCTGCAGCTCATCCGGCAACGTCAATGTCCCATGAGATAAATCCATCCGTATGCCGGCTGTGACCATAAAGTCCATCCCCAGAATTACATCCTGCCCGGCTAGCTTACCTACCCAGGCGGTAAAGTAGTACACCAAAAACCCAGTCAACGTAATCTTAACTCTTGTTCTTGCTTGGGTCATGTACGAACTTTCTCCAATGCCGATACACTCCTGCCGCTTCGTCTCATCTATTTCACACCCCACCTTACGAGAAAAGGTGGTGTCAGCGTTGGACACTTCTGCGCCAGAGTCAAACAGCATGGTGGCCTTCTGGTTATTGATTTTACCATCTGCCTTGGCCTGCTTGAACCATTTATCCGGCGAGTGATACTTCCAATAAACCTCGCGACTCGCCAGGTAACAAGTTCAATTCCATTCGCACTTCAGACCGGGAATATTCGTCCGTTCGTATACTGCTCACCAGGAAGGGGTCAGCCCTGCTGCCCGGGGACCGGAGGACGTAATCGTCAAACTTACATGTATGTTTGTTACGCTTTGCTTTGCTTCTTGATTATCCTACTTACCGACATATGCATAGATACTAACACTAGACCGCTCGGCTCGAACCATATTACAACCTGGCAAGCGATCTAGTGTAACATCTTTTCCACCCCTGGCGGCAACATTCCAGCATGCTTGGTCGGGACATACTCTTTCTTCATCTGGTTGTAAAACTCCTCGATAGGGCACAGTCCAGCCTCGTGAACTTCTCCGCAAGTCTTGCAGGTGAACAAAAAGTGTTCCGCTGGATGTCGCTCCATTTCGCACTTCTTGCAGGTCAGCCGCTTCCGGCAGCTCCGGTCGTCATGCTTGATGGACCCACAATGGGTACACACCCGTCTGGGGTAATCCTGGTCAGTTCGAGCCGGAAAATCCTTCTGCTAGCTGGACCCAGATGGCAGCCAGGGTTGCTGACTGGCTTCCGGCGAGAACAGGTACCGGTAATGCTCCTCCTCAGATTCGCCCCCAGACCTCTGGTACTCCTCTACCGAACTAGTCGAATCCGACTCTCGGGCCACCATGCGGACGGCTCGGGCCGTCCTGGTAGATGGCGGCGGGCTTCCTTGATCCGGGTTAAAACGCGACTTGTACCTGCCTGCTCCAACTGCTGCCTTGGAGCCTCGCTTCTTAGCTCATTGATAAGTACGCAGCATCAACTCCAGCTCCGTGGTATTCTTCGGTCGCAGTAACGCAAGCTGGTCCGCCAGCTCCCGATGGTCCAACGTGATGATGAAATGCTCCACATGTTTCGGGCAGCTTCCGACCGGCTGGCATCTTCTTTAATATTCACCCTCATGCCAGCGACATTTAGACGATGGAAGTATTCCAGAGGGGTCTCATCTGCCCGCTTCTTGGTGTGGAAATATTGGCGCGCTACCGAAATTCCCGATCCGCAGTATTGCTCTCCAAAAGCCTCAACCAGTTCCCTCCAATCATCTCGGACTTCCCGGCTGAGCTGTTGGATCCAGGTTTTAGCCGGACCCTTCATAAAGTCTCCGAAGATCAGGCACTTCTCATAGTCCGGAGTCTGGCCTCTGAGAATAGCCGACTTCGACTTGCTCAGCCATCTTCGGGCATGGTCATCGTCCATGTCCCATCCAGTGAAATCCGTTAGTTCGGACGTGGCTGACATTCGCACCCTGGTAATCGCCCCTGAGTCTTGGTCAAACGCTTGGGCTGAGGCCTATTGGCTTGGCGAGCCATTCCCAGATCCAGGCCATCCGGATATAAAGTGGCACCTGGATGACCTGACGGATTAAATATCCACGTCGCTGAGAGACAGCTCCCTTTTCGTTGGCCGTCCGGTTCGGCGACCTGTCTGGCGACTTGGCGGGACGGCACGGGGTTCACTCTGCTTGGACTGCACTGACTCCATATGTTCATCAATCGGCTCACTCGCATAGTACTGAGCTGGCTCGGGCACCCGTCTCCCTTGGAGGATACGAAGATCCAGATATGCCCGAGCGGAAGAAAGTCAGTCAGCACAGCGTCCAGACCCGGACGGCAACGGTAGATCCAGAGCCAAAAGAAGAAGACGTGGACGTGCGGATTAAGAGAGAATCACGAGCGGGCAGCCCAGCTGTCCCCCAAGTCACCCCGCGAGTGGACCTCAGGCTAGCCCTCAAGTGCCGGATCACCTTCAAAGCATGTTTTCGGCGATGATGGAGCGATACTTGATGGAACAGCGTCGGGTTAGTGCCAGCCGCGGTCACCGGACCAGCCGGCTCGTCCCTCATGACCGTTGCCACACGCACCACTCCCTTTCGGCCAAGCGTCATGCGGGTAATGCCTACCGATGAGTCAGTTGAATCCGCTTCTGAAGGGGCAGACTCGTACTGTGAAGAACCCGAGTGTAATCCGGCCGGTCTGCCTGCTGTCGGCGGTGAAGGAAAGGTCGATTCAATTGTTGCTGTCATCTTCTGCGACGGAGAGCAGCCCACTAACGGTACCTAGCGGTCTTAAAGTGCGCTGGATGCCTCCTTCAGCCTGTCCGCCTTCCGATCGAACAACTGGCTCGGATCAAACGCGCCGGTGTTGATGCCGGCTTGCTTGAGCTGATCGAACAGTCCTCTAATGAGGGACACGTGGCTGTCTGAGAGAGATGGGAGAGAAACGGGATCTTTTAATCCACCAAGGATTTTCGGTCGTGTTGCCTTCAGGACCCCGTCGGTCCGCAAGAACTGCCCCAACTCGTGAAGGTAGCGGGCACGCTCCAGGTCGGTGTCCGTAACCTTCTGTGATAGACCATCCAGCTTTTCCTCTTCTTCTTCGAAACGTGGCATATCTTTGCGAGTTGGGTAATCTGGCTCCTGCTAATCTAGCTTTTTTAGGGGTAGGTGACCTGGATAGTGACTTGATCCTGATCCAGCCAGCTTCCCACTCCGGTCGTATCCAGCTTCCGATTATTTTTTCTTAATTTTTCTTCTTTGATATTCATAATATGCATTTGTTTGTTAGGATCATGATCGAAACCATGATCCTTCCTCGGACTATGGTGACTTGCACCATAATCCGATTCGGCTCGAGCTGGGGCATAGTGGCCGGCACTATAGTGAGTAGTACCGTAATCCGGCCCAGCTCCAGTTGGAGCCTCCAGGGAATAAACTTCTCCTTTAATGGCGAACTCGTACTCCCCCAATCCGAGTTGACCATCACATCCTTCCATTTTCAGCACTATTGGGGGCGATAGGCCTTCCCCCAATGCACCCGACACAACATCTTTAACGAATTTGACAGGACCCACTAGGGACTCGCGGTGATATTCAGGGTCACCAAGAGATCCGGGCACGCGCACCATTGTGGTGTAGTCGCTCAGAAATTCCTTCTGAGATGCGAACACCCACGGGGGGCCCAGATGACTGACTGTCGGAGGGGGTACTCCGTCCATCCAGGTCTTGATCCGATCCGGCATCCAGCCGGCTGGATCGGTCACTTCCATCACCTTGGTCGTGACGACTTGGATGATCCATGTTCGAAAAGCTCACCTTGTGTACCCGTCAGCACTGGCGGTTGCGCTCTCTTGATGGACCCTAGGGTGAAAAGTTAAAAGTCCGTCGAATAGAGAAACGAGGGTTAGGACTAGGGGTAGCTCCTGGGCGGAAATCTTCACCGGGGAGCAGGATTGGCAATATATTTGAAGTTTGTATACTGCGACGGCTGGACCGAAAATAATCGATCGGCCAGCTAAACTAAAGATAACAGAGGGGTAGATCCAGTCGTGTATGTAATAGGGAATCCAAATGAAACTCCACAATCTTCCACAGTAGGCCAAAACGTTACCACACTTTCCAATAGAGATAAAACCGTGTTCAAAACACGGGCGACTTGAGTTGAGTATACGCAACGCCGCGACTCCCGGTTAGGGAACTTCCGGTGGGTTACTTTAACCTTCTCCGGGCAAACAAATAGCAGCAAGAGGGGGACTTGTTAGCCCTCTGCTGTGAGCCAAGGAAAGCGACTTGTGTCTTAGAAAGCGAAACGTATACTGATTTTTATCCCTATGTCCAATACTCCCTTTTGTGTAACCTACCGCAAATAGCCCAGCTGGATCTCTTTTGTGTTGCGCACACCAAAACCAGCCGGCTCCATTGGGATGATCTTTGGTGTACTGTACACCAAAACCAGCCGGCTCGCCTGAATACATCTTCGTACCACACATCAAATATCCGGCTCGAGCTGGATAGACATCCATCCATCTAAGCTCCTTGACCGCTGGGGTGTTAACCCTTCCTTAGCAGCTCCGCATCCGTCTTCCACAAAGCCCAGCCTTCTTCGGGACCCTTCGCACATACACCTTCCAAACAATCCGCCCTTCGGTCAACCACCATCTACGGTCATCCAGCCCAACTGATCCGGACGGCCCACCTCCGGCTAGCCCAATTACAAACCCGTTGATCACACCCATCTGGATCGATTCCGTACCTGGCACCATCCTGCCGCTGGTGGATACGCTTGGCAAGTTTCATCCAGCATCAACGCCCTTGGCCGGCATTTTTTGGCAATCAGAAGGCACCCTCGGACAGATGTATTTCACACCTGCCCGTTAATTAATTCACAAGTCACTTCACGACAGATTCAAAAGCGATTGTGCATCTTTCGTGCTCACAACTCTCATAATACGGGAGTCAATCCCCGTGGGACCCTGATGGATGGAAACGCGGTTTCGACGATTTAATTGAAAGAGTCGATGGTCCTACCATCCATCATGACCTCAAGTGCGAAATTACACCTTTAATTACCACAAGAGACCCGAGAATGTGTGTAATTTTACATTTCCTCACAGATACGGTTAGCAGGCACTCTTTGCATTAACAAGAGCGAATGTTAAAAGCATATTTCACAAATCCAGTAACAAAAACGTTTTCCCTTCAATAGTACCAGATTTCGGAACCAGTTTTACATCAATGATTTATGAAAGTGTGGTGGGAAAATCAGTCAACATCTGACAGATTGCTGGAAGAATCGGGATTCATCGGGATCGAAATTTCTGCTCGCCGACTCCTCCAGAAGTCAGGAAGAACACGATAGAAGTGTCGGTGACGACGAATATAGTAATTACGTATTCGTCGCGGACAGGAGAGTGAAAGTCAAACGGAATAGGACGAGGTAATGCTTTTACAACGGAAACATATCGACGACTTTTTGGAGTGTGAAGATAAGCCAGAATGCGGAAAGAAAACCGACGAAGAGTGTCAATTGATGTGGAATAATTTCCAGCTTTCGTGGGAGAAAAATACCGGTATTGCTTTTCCAAAAGCCTCTTTAAGGAAGACGATTTGGCTGAAGGCAGCGCGGCATGAAGAAAATCGTTTATTTCATTTACTCAAGGACGTTCCAGGATCGTATCAAAGCATGGCGAGTGTGGATCCGACGGTGATTGTTGACCTGACAAAACTGTGGCGAGAGCAGTGCTGGATTGCTATGATCGATACTGGGAAATCACAAGGGATGGCAGATAATCCTGCTAGGATCTTCGAAGTGTGGGAAGGGCGGTATAATCAAGTCGCTACAATATCGGCCCGTTTGGCGATCATGGCTAGCATCGACAGTGAATTCGTCTCCGGAAGGCGAAGTATGGACAAAGTTTATAGGTCAAATTACTAGGTATTGAAGCTGGTTCAAAAGTAACTTTGGGCGCATCTGTTTGCTGAACAACTGGCGGCGTTACTTGGAGAGGACAATCATCCGATAGATTCGGTAATGACGATATTACAGTGACACTTAAAGACGAGTGCGCAATATCCACAATATACAGCTCGGTTACGTGCAGTTGAGAAAGGGGAACCGTCAGCGTGGAAGAAAATAACTGCACATTTGTCGTCAGCGCATCTTTTAGCTACGACTTGTAAGGAATAACCTTTACAAACAATTGATGACCCAACTGCGGAAGGTCGGTATTAAGGGCACCGAAGTGGGTACCGTAGCAGGGCACGGGTAATTCGATTTGAATACATTGGATACTTATACAAAACACAAGATCCTAAAAGACATGGAGTATCATTCACAGGTGGATATAGAGAAATCCATGCGGCGACAATATACCACTCAGAGAATCACTCAAAATGTGAGGGGTTTTAAATGTCAGAATATCAAGGCATGGAAACGAGCTTGATGATCAGGTACACCTGGGTCTCAAGCACACTTGATTTTGCTACAAGAGACACACATTGCGTCTAAACACGAAACGTAAATGGTGTCGAATAGTTGGGCGCAAGCGTGGGGATTGGTTGATGCCAACATTAACGCATCTGATTGGAGTGTACATAGCAATAAACTAGGCGGGGTAGCCATTCTGGTACGCCCGTACATTACAAGTCAAGTTCGTCCGTGGTTTATTCACCGCTGGTCCAACCGGTTTATTGCTGTAATCTGGAAAGGATGTATCATCGCAAATATTTATGGACCTTCTGGTGACGCCAACTTACAAGAACATTTTTACTTACAGTTACGCAAGAATTTTCCAGAAAAAACTCCACAATTTATCTTAGTCAGGGATTTTAATTGTGTCGATGATCCGGTACTAGTTTGATTTGGGGGACATTGCTCATCGCGACCTGAAAGTCTAGTTTTATCTCGGTTTGTGATGGGCATGGGATTAGCGGATGCCCATATGCTTCTGGGATCAGCACTAGAGGATGTACGGCTGGATCCAATTGAACATTTCGGCGAGGCGGTAGATTTTATATTTCGGAGAACTGGATGGCATGAGTGCCCGGGTAGACTTTTCTCTCCCGCCAGTATACTCGGATCATAATCAGGTTTCACTATACTTGAAAGATCCTACTTCTCCGGGTCATGAATGTCGCAAACGAAGTATGGTGTATCCTTTTCCTAGTTCAGCAGCAGCAATTCATCCGAAGTGTTTTGTTACAAAATTAATGAAATGTGTGTCTGGTGTCGGGGAGGCCAACGCATGGGATAATTGTGTTGATAAGCTTCGGGATATCTTATATGGAACACAACGACGGATATCTCGTAGACGCAAAAGACGGGTCCATCAATTACAAAAGATGGCTAGAGATAATGCAGTCACCCGGAATCAATTATTTCTTGGTGTAGCGACCTCTCTCGAGCAGAAACGTAAATTTCGACGAGGTAGTCGTTTGCACCGACCGGCAGCGGATATCCGCTAGTTATTTAAGAGAACGGTTGTCTGGGAACGAGACCAGACTGTGACCGCTGTCAACTCTGGTTCGGGCTTACACTTTTCGAGAACTACAACAATTCCGGACCGGTTCGCTATTACATGGAGATCTATTATTGGACGGAGTCACCGAGTGGAATCTAGCGTAACGATTTTGGATGGAGTGCAGAACTTTATGACGAAACCGGAGGCACGTAAGTCACTTTCGAACAAAAAATGACGCGTTAGTGCGAAAAATTTCTGAACACGAAATACGTATAGTGATTAAAGGGTTGGAAAAACGTTTTTTTACGTATAATAATGTGATAAAGTCGATTTCATCATGATAACCACCTTTTCCATCTTACGACCGGCCGCGAAACCTTGTTGGGTCTCACCAATAAGTTGACCTCAGAATTATTGAAGGCGACGCGCCAAATTTTTTTGCGCAAATCTGATATCCAGTTGTGAGTAAAGAGATTGGCCGATAGTCCAGCGCATCCGTAGAGTCTCCTTTGTTTCTCAGTGGGATAACTACTGCTTTCATAGATGATTTGGGCGGACATGCTCCACATAATATATAATTAAACATCAACAGTAACGGATCTAATTAATGGCCGAAAAATCCTTGTAAAAACATTTCCTAAACCATCATGCCCCGGATGAGAAAATAGTGCTGGTATATTATTTCTGGATTTTAGTAAGGCCTATGATACATTGGATCGGCAGTATCTGACAACGGCTTTGTCGCTCTTTGGATTCTCGGAAAAATTTTGTTGCGTTAGTGGATTGGGCTTATATTAATACGACGGCAGAGTTTTATGTCAATAACCAATTCTCACGGCCAATAGCAGTAAAGTCATGTATCAGACAAGGGTGCCCACTAGCACCGCTTCTTTTTATCCTTGGATGTTGAACCGCTGGGCCTGGCTATCACGCAAGCTCCTGGAATCAAAGGGATCCAACCTTTCCATCAGGACAGCTTTGTAGAACATAGATTCTCGGCCTTCGTCGATGACTCTACGGTTTTTGTGAAACAAGCAGCCCAAGTGCCAGTCGCGCTGCAGATTGTTAATAGATTTGGAGATTCGGCTGGTTTGAAAAATTCAACCGGCCAAAAGTAAGTTTTTTTCTAACAGGCGAGCTTAGTGCCCGATAACTAGTACGATGTACCGGTACTATCGGTTGGGGAGACAGGAAGATATTTGAGGTATGAGTTTCGATAAGAGAGAAGATTCGGGCATTACGAATCAGAAGCATCCAACGTCGGTTAGCAACGGCAGCCACATGTAGCACATCGGTAGTAGAAAGAGCTCAACTCTTTGATGCGGTCGCTCTTCCAGCCTGTTGTTTACGGCGAAAATGTTTGAACCTTCACGCGCCGGGTTACAGAAGCACTTGTGACTACAAAGGAATTTTGCTTGGCAGCGTAAGATGGATGGAGAACCCTGTAGACACAAGATATCACCATATTTGCTCTTTACCCCGAAAGGGGCCGGGGGTGTGGGACTGATTTCTATACCTGTTGCGATCAAAATCCAAAGGATCACAGTAGATACACAATGGCTCATTGCTGCTCCAGATTATTATCATAGGGCATGGTTGAGCCTTATGCACCTTACGCAACCTGGACGGACAGGCATCTTTCATACGCCACTCCAAGGATATAAACCATGTAAGACAGTAGGGGGGGGGTAACTTCTATGCGTGACGGGGATGTGGGCAGAGAAATATCCGAATGGTTAGGCCCAGATCTACATCAGTCACAAGCGTTGGTGACGTATACACGACAGCATTTGCCGGGGGTCTAGGAAGAGACTACCTCGATTATGGGTCAGAAAGCACGCAACGCAGGTTACAGAGGGGTGAGCCGTTTGGGATAGATATTATTCTGACGAATTGTGCCTATCATAGAAAATTACCAGGACACATGGCGCCCTTTTGGGGAACGTATTGCTGGTCGCCCAACCCTTGGATACGCGAAGTTCAAGCTCCGGAACTGGTGGCGTGAAAAAATATGACCGCATCCCGATACTGGCAATACGTGACCTGCGTATCAAACGACTAACTTCCTCTGTATTTTCTTGGCAGGTCATTAGTAATGGAGGAGATTCACATACCAGGGCTAAAATTGGACGGTGGATTAGCGCGATTGTATTGGCATCCCCTCGGATTGAGGTTGGACAATTTATTGGGGACCCCCCGCCTATATAATATTTGCTGCGGACCAGCTTAGTTATACGGCTTTCTTTGGGAAGTAGAGGATCCAGGTCGAGTCCGAGGTGAATGTCAAGACGAATCGGACTGGGTTGTAGTCCGTCAGCAGCTAGATGGAATATATTTGAACATTATTTCAAATAGTTGCCTATCTAGTGGCGATGAGGAAGAAGACAAGCTGGGACAAGTTATTTCCAAGCCCACCCAGCCCTACATCTCATTGGGTGACAGGTGGATGAGAACACCCCTATCTGGAAGATATTCGGCCGATTGAGGAAACCATTTTGACGTCTGTATCACAGTGGGGTGGAGCGTGGGTTATTTTCCATCATAAATAAATGGAAACGGAGATGTGAAGGCAACACGTGGTGGAACGGAGTCCAAGATACGGAGCCGAAACAGGTATGGAACCATGGCAATTTGCTAACTGGCTACCAAGAATGGATAATATTTTGTGTGATGACTATGCAATTGAATACGTTTGTTCCCCGCCAAAATTCCGATCGGCGATGCATGCTTGACAACCGTTACCCAGGTCAGAAGTCGGATCCTTACCATATAATTTGGGAATGTACGAGAGCTCAAGCGGTAAGGCGTCGACTTTTACAACAATGGTTAGGAGAGATTTGCCATTTCATGATCTTCGCCTTTATCAGGAAGCAATAATAGCCAAGACGCCGCCGCCTTTGGGTTTGAAGGTAACAGAGGCGATGATGAATCGGCATGGGAATACGGCCACACCTTTAATTCAGCGTTTGAGAGAATTTGGAAGGGTTTCGTGGAGTCCTGTTAATTTGGTTATGGTAATTACGGAACTAAGCGGTGTTTCTAGGAATTATGAAGGAAGAACACGAACATCTGGAAATTGTGTGGGACAAAGTTGCGCGCAAATTGATACGGCTGCAGAGTATGAGAAAAGAAACGTTACTACTAGGGAGGAGGAAATCCGACTGCAGATCCGTTTGAAGTACCTATATGACTAAGAGCCAGCACCATATTTGTCCCTCGCTAAGAACACAAGGCTAACACATGACGTGATTAACAGAAAGGTAGCCCCATGCTTTCTGAGCCGAAACTACATTCTAGATTTCATTTGTACATAGTAGCTAATAGTTACTACTAATTAGACTACATTTTACTACTACTAACCTCGACAATCTTTTCCATCAGGCTTGGCGGCATGCCCCCTACCGCGGTAATAAATGGAGCAAAGACCAAATGGTACTTTGTCAAAGAACAGCGTATGAATTGTCTGTGTGTTGAGGTATTGCTGTGCTGAGGTATTACTGCACCACGTTACTAATCGTGTACATAGCACAAGCGCAACAAGTGAGTAGGAGAAATCGTTGTCGAAGATTCTAGAAAAGTCTGAACATGCATTCATTTGACTAGTTAGTAGATAGCTTCTAACTAATTCTAATTCACTTTCAATTTTGCGCCATAGATCAAGTAAGGTTATGAGCCCGAACATTTACAACCCGAACGAGATACTAACCGACGAAAACAACGTTTTGTGGGATTTTAATGCCCGCATGGAGTTGGCCAGCAAGGGGATCTTGGAATTCGTTACTACTATGAAGCCGGAAGATGCAGCGCGACGCGCAACGCAGGAATGGAAACGTGGTAAAGCGATCTGAAAAATGTTGAGAGTATGGTGGACCACACATGACCGTTGATTGGTGACGATGGAACACCCATAAAGATGAGACAGTTGATGGGTGGGACAGGTTGATCGCATATACAACGAAAAGGTGGTAGACAACGGGCTTTCGTAATAAAAAGGGATAAGCCAAGTACCGTTACTAGGCCCGGTCCCGGATACTAATGGAACGGCGAAGATCACGATCGCGATCGGGATAACGCTAAGTGGAGTTCACGTGGACGTATGACGAGATCGGCAGAGACAAATTGGAGATACAGCAGCAATGGCGACGTGACACATCAGAAACAGTTATCGGGTCGAGCTATAAACAGTGAAGTTGGATGTGATACGAAGTTCCGGACCGATCGGTCGAGCCACCCAATTCTGCCCCAGAATACGAAGATCAGGTATAGAATAGAACGGGGTGTGGAGTGGCGAGCCGTGCGAATAATACCAAGTTAAGGCAAGAGATGACAGCCGATGGATCTGTCCAGGAATGATATAAGAAGGCCTGATCAGGCCTGATCTGCTGAGTCGGTGCGATCCGGGTACCCCGACAGGGGATGAAGGTCGAGAATATGGTCGAGTGAGCAAGCAAGGTCGTTGTGATGGTAAGCCGGAGGTGTTTCGAAGTGATCTGGGGCTGATCGCCCTGATCACTGCCCTATCACTCGGCCGATTGCTGTGCTGATCATGATCGGGGTTTATCGCCCCAAACCGGCGTCCAGATGTGAAGGTAGATGGAGTTTTCAGTTAAGCCGGGGTGGATATGAAGTGAACAGTGTCCGAAGGGCAGATCTCGATTGTTTTCCAGGCTGTTTATCGAGAGATCGGGATGGTTGAAGATCGCCACAGAGTTTGAGCGTGATCAGGGCAGAAGTGGTACGGATCAGTTTGAAGGTGCAACAAAGATGGGTATGGTGGTACTATGCAACCGTGCGACGAAGTGAACAGGGTCGAAGTATGAGGCAGGCACATGAGTTGGTGTATGGTACACTAGGTATAGGACATTGCATATATAATAACAGGTTTTAGATTTTCCCCGTAAGCAAAGAGTCGCTCCGCCACGTGTCGCGGTCATTGGGAGCACAGGGTAAACTAGTCCCCTCTTGCTCAACTTAATTCCCGGTTAAGACGCGCTTAGACGCATTTTGGCTTACCGGAA
>MIQA02009927.1:10616-26038 GCA_001887855.2 Sclerospora graminicola | reverse complement strand
TGTAATGGGGTGCCATTACATAAGTGATATTTAAGTAGAAATATCACAGTTCAATTTCAGACTTAATGTCTGAAATGCGAATATTGGATTATAAGTTGTTATAATCCATTTTGAGAACAGATTCTGATATAATTATCGAATCTAACAAGTAATCTAATGATAAAGATATCATTAGATCAGCATTATACTACATGTCACTATGATTGAACCCTAAACCCTAGTGTAAGCCGTTGAACAGTAGCCTGTTACAATGGCAGTCTTCAACCATCCTGATTCCTCGAAAAGCAGCCTGGAACTAGTTCGAGATCTGCCTCCCAGACACTGTTCGCCCCATACCAAACCAATCTTAATTAAAAACTCCGTCTCTCTTCACACCTGGAAGCTGATTTGGGGCTCATCGGCTTGGATCATGATCAGCATAGCGATCATGATCAGCACAGCGATCATTACAGTGATCGGGGCGGTGATCAGGGCGATCAGTCCCAGATCACCTCAAAACACTTCAGGGTCATCACATCATCGACATTGCTAGTTCGATCGACCTCATCCTTGACCTTCAATGCATGCCGGACCGCAAGGGTCGCACCGACTCAGCACTTCTCTTGAAATTGAACCTGATCAGCTCTTTTTACACTGATTCTGGATGAATCCATCAACTCTCACCGCTTGCCTAAGCTTAGTAAGGCTCGTACGGCTCACCACTCCATATTTCCAGCTTTGTCCTGTATCTGATCTTCATATTCTAGGGTGGAGTTAGGTGACTCAGCTTATCAGGCCGAGATTTCCATATCACATTCGACTTCAACATCTGTACCATCCACGACTCATTCCGATGACCGGATTCTACTGTTCCTGATGTATAACTCCGTCCTTGATGCTGTTCATCAGGTTTGTCTCAGTTAATCTAGTCTTGCACGTTCATGTGATCTCCACCCAGCATCCAGTATCCCGATCGGACCGTGACATTCGCTAGTCCATTAACATCCGGGACCAGGCGTAATAACGGTATCTTCTTATTCCTTCACGCTTACAACAGCCCGTTGTCAACCACCGTTCATCGTGTACTGAATCAGCCTGTCCTACCCATCACACGGTCCCATCTTGATGGGTGTTCCCATCGTCACCAATCAACGGGTAGGTGTGGTCCACCTTATTCTTAACTTTTTGTCAGTTCGCTTCACCATAACACGAAGACGGGGCGGCCTTACATCAAAGTACGGATTCAGCATATTCAACTCATCGTGTCTCTTGATGTCTTATTAAGAGACACATTGGCAAATTTATCTAATTGCCAACATGACCATCACTTGTATGTTCAGAGGTGGAGGGATGAAATTTTATCCACACTTAACTCTAACTCGGTTGTCTGGAAACTACGACGTGTACTACTGGAATTTCCACTGAAAAAAAGCTTGCGGGGTTAAGGTTAGAGCTAAATCTCTCCGTGGAGATACATCGTGTGTTGCCAAACTTCGGTTCAGTGGATTATATAAAGTCAATTTTTATAGTAGCTCGTAAGAAATCTGCAAAATATCACTGTTTGACAGGGTTGGGTCATAAAAATATAGCTGTCTGGAAGCACATTCATCCACTGAGTAATAGTCCATTCCATGCTTGGTTGGCAACCTGACGTTTTTACAATGGCGCTATCCGGTACTCTAGAAAGCAACCCGTTGGCAAAAGAAGCTCTCGGGCCAGAGCCTTTTTCGTCAATTCCTTTTTTATAGCGAAAACAGAGCTGCAAGTCGACGACAATTGCAATGGCCAAGACCCAAAAGAAATCATAGCCATAACGTTGATGGAGTTCCGCCATGTCGTCGAAATTCATGCCATAGACACCGGTTAAAAACTGACCCGGTAAAAACACAGACGTGACAACCGTGAGGGTATAAATGACATAGTTCATTTTGCGTGGCTTTTGCGTCACGATATTCGCCCGTATGAGTTGTCGACTTATTTGCAATTTAATGTCAATATCATCGAGTCCCTGGACGCCATGATCGTTGCAAAAACGAGCTCCCCACGCAGGAGAAGTTGGAGCTGGTCGGGGATGACTCGGCAAATATTAACTACCCACTCCAGTACGTTATTCTTCCATGACTGATTTATAAGGATCGCTAAGTTTCTGTTTTCTAGAATGCGTAAACTTCATAGTATTAGTAATATGACGCTCTTCATGGAGGACAGCTACGATGGTAACCTCAATGTGATGCTTTTTCAACTTTGGAGCACTTTTCTTCTTCTTGTACTGGACTGTGAGATCATTGGAAAGCTCATTTCGGATTGTACGACTGGAGACAGGAAGATTTAACATTTTTTGAAGCTGTCCAGAACTGTAAATACCTTTCCTTGCCTCTCTGACCAACAATCGTCGTGAACCGTCGCTCAGTATTTTCGGTCTTCCTCCCCCTCGAAGCTTTCCATACTCAGTAGGATTGGCCAAATAATTATGAACTACTGTTTTCGAACGATCGATACTCTTTGCAATCTCTATTTCACTTTTTCCAGCTGATTTTAATGCGTTGATCTGTCCTTTTTCGAAGTCTGAGAGAGTCGAGCCTCTTGGCATCTTAAAATTAAAAAAAAAATCAAAATTATACTTACATATACGTTAGGTTAGTAGCTATAACATATAAAAAAATTAGAGCGAAAACGCATCTGTACCTTGAGATATTCGCTGTCAAATATGCTGGTCCTATGGTTTTCGCCAGGTCAAGTTAGCAGGGTTACGTGTTTTTTCAAGATGGGGTGCTCTGATTGGCAGTACAAAGGCACCCATAAATCTATATTTTAAAACGATTATGATTGGTTGAATTCCAATGTTGGTAGGTCCTCTAGTATCGCCTAAAACACAAAAAAATCTGTGGTCATATAGTTCTTTCCACCACTGTAATTCACCCTTAAGTCCAACTTAATAAATCTTTATTTCATAGTAATAAGGTACTTGTACTGGCATTCAAAAGCATGAGATGATTCGCCCGAATAACTGAAGTATTTCTTGCGCAGTGTCGACTAAGAAGCCCGTCTGCAGCCAGAGATTTTAAGGGAACTGTAAACGTATTGGGCGTATGAGTGGTGGTGTAGTAAGAAATGATGTACATTGCTGGTGTAGAGAATAACATTATTTTATAGCTGCGTCTTTTTTGTAAATGGGGTTCAACGTATCAATTCGAATTATAATGTCTCCCAAAAATAAAGGGAATATTCCAAGTCCTACTTTAGTGGTTTTAGCATGTTAAAACACTTTACATGAGACCAATAAATGTCAATACAAAGAAAACAATATACTTCATAAAATACGACAGTATTTGCGCTTCAATGACTAGCTAGGGGGCGGGTTTGTTATGTAGCCTCGGTCTGTTTGACGAAAATTATGCTCAAATAGGTCAGTCTCCCATGCCACGAGGGCGGAAAATGGCCTTATTCACCATAGCTGATACATGGGGATCAGTATGTTTGACAGTACAGTGACCTTTCCAGGTGTCAGTCTGGCACCTCGCAGCATCGATCGCTTTAAATTTGATATACCGGTAAGTGGCTCTCACGGTCCCATCAGCTTCGAAATGAAAAGAATGAGAGCAATACACGCATTGTTGTTACCTCTAAATACCCACTAGTAGACAAAAGTGCGGCCAATAAGCCGTTTTGCCACGGACAATTGTATGCCGTAATTGAGGAACACGAAAGCCTTCAATTACGGCTGTAGTCTTGAACTCTGTCCCATTCTGCGTATTGAGAAGTTGAGGCTTTCCGTAGTAAATTGCCACCGAGCATGCGCACGGCAATTCGCATTGGAGAGCGAAAGGCAATGGCAGGTAAGTTAGTTAGTTAGTTGTCAATGTACCGGTTTAATCAAGGCTGAGCGGTTTCTTGACTCTTGAGTAGAATATTTCATGCAAGTTTCCCTTACTCAAGACTGCAATGTAAATGCTCGTTCTCCGAAGAAATTGCTACCAGTCATATACTTGACTTCACACTTTTTTGTTTGTTTCTTCATCTAAAGAGACACCGCTAGCTTCGTCGATTGCTTTTCTTTTCAGTTGTTTTGCGGTTTTGCCGATTAAAGTTTTGGGGTCCTCTTTCAAAATATCTTTGGCCTTTTGCTTTACGTCGGGTACACCGTTTCCTCCCTTGGGCAGTTGATTTATCGGACGGTCGAGTAGGTCAAAGGTCTCAATTTTATCTCTATCCTTGATCAGCGGGGGAAAGGTGAGTTTGATTTTCCTGATTTTAAAGAGTTCGCTCCCAAAAGCCATATTTGCGAGCTCCTCATCCTCCAACGACTTCAAGTATTTATCGCGTTTTAACCAGCGCATCTTCCCATGAACTTTTTCCAATACTTTGTGAAGAGAATCCTTACGCCTATCCTTCCAACGTTTAAATTCATCGGAAAACGCATACTTGTCCATGGCCTTCGGAAGATGCATTCTATCTATCCCCATGATATGGACACCGAGACTTTCGGCTTCTTCGAAGTATTCGCTCCCAAGAGCCATCAAGTAGAGAGTGTAATCATCGTATTCTAAAAGCCCCAGTTCTTCTCGCAACCATTGGACAGCAACTTTAGCATCACCGACGTTGAAACCTAACTGTGCCATCCGTTGTGTGAACGATTTGTCATTTTTGAGACGATTTAACTTGTCATCAAGAACTGCGTCTTCTGCACTTTTTAGTAGCTCTTCTCTGGTTTTGCCGATAGATCCTGGATCCTTGGCTAATGCTTGCAGTTTATCTATAATTTTGGGGTCCATGTCATCAATAACCGCGTCTTTTGCAATTTTTAGTGTTGCAGTTTGGCCGAAAAACGTTTTGGGGTCCTCTTTCAAAATATCTTTGGCCTTTTGCTTTGCGTCGGGTCCACTGTTGCCTCCGTTGGGCACTTGGTTTATCGGACGGTCGAGTTGGTCGAGTAGGTCAAGAGTCTCGATTTTATCCTTATTCTTGATAAGCGGGGGAAAGTTGAGTTCGTTTTTTAAGAGTTCGCTCCCAAAAGCCATATTTGCGAGCTCCTCACCCTCCAACGACTTCAAGAATTCATCGTGTTGTTTTAACCAGCGCATCTTCGCATAAAATTTTCAATACTCCGTGAAGAGAATCCTTACGCCTATCCTTCCAACGTTTAAATTCATCGGAAGTCAGATACTTGTCCTTCCAGGGTTTCTTTATCGACATGATGTCGACACCGGAACGTTCGGCTTCTTTGAAGTATTCGCTCCCAAGAGCCATCAAATAGAGACTGTAATCATCGTATTTTAAAAACCACAGTCGTTTTCGCAACCATTGGACAGCAACTTCAGCATCACCGACGTTGAAACCTAACTTTGCCATCCGTTGTGTGAACGATTTGTCACTTTTGAGACGATTTAACTTGTCATCAATAACCGCGTCTTTTGCGCTTTTTAGTAGCTCTTCTCTAGTTTTGCCAATAGAGCCTGGATCCTTGGCTAAAGCTTGCAGTTTATCTATAATTTTGGGGTCCATGTCATCAATAACCGCATCTTTTGCTTTTCTTAGTAGCTCTTCTCTGGTATCGCCGATAGAGCCTGGATCCATGGCTAAAGCTTTAAGCTTATCGTTAACTTTGGGGTCCACGTCACGTCGTTTAATCAGTCGATATATCTGATGTCTTTGCTGGCCAAGGGTCTGTTGGTTTTTTTCCATTTGCACACTTGAAGATAGAGGCACCGTAACGCTCGTCAATGATGGCATGGTGGATCCGAGATGGGGAACTAGTGTATTGGCACTGCTCTCTCCTTTTCTCATCGAAGATGCTAAGAATTCGGGATTGAGGTGTGGCGGTGTTCCTACTCTTTCCTCATTCGATTCTTCCGTCGCTCCATCGTGAGCACGCAGCCTTCGTCTGCCGTCAGCTAGAAGGTGTTGATCCTCAACAGAATCAGATATTACACTTACGTCTGGGATCCACTCAGCACTAGAACGTGCTGAGAGAAGCGCTGTAACTAGAACTAGGGGCGCGTAGATCATGGGAAGGAGTGAGAAGGAAGGTATTTTATTTAGAGGCCTCCTGTCAATTTGAGCCGTTGCCAATAAGTTTTGCCCAATAAGAAAAATGCCAGCCTATCAATTGGTAGAAATATACAAAAATGACAGCGTACCGATTGGTAGATTTGTTTTTGCTAATATTAAAAGGGGTAGGTGTGGTAAAGGTGATACAAAAACCCATATTTTTGGGGCATTAGCCCATTAGCGATATTTAAACGGCTATACCGGTATCCTGATTAGCTGGACCTTTACCCAATATTTATTTTTGCGACAGATTATAAATGGCTGGACCACACCCTTTTGATAAATGGACCACTAAATGGACCACACACCCCAGATCTAACCCAAACCCAATCAGAAGCAACGGACGCGTAGGGAACATTTTGACTACAGTACACTGCCAGTAGTTTTAATCATACTCTGTAAAGTGTGGACGACTTATGGGTCCTACCACGCAAACTCCGAGCGGTGACTGCCACGATTCGAGTTCGAGGGGATGTCTATAAACCTGATTTGTTAAGGTAAGGTATTGATTTAGCTATCTCTTAACCAATTGTTGAGACTACCTACCTAATCACCTCGCTCTAGTCATACATGTACTTCCTGCGGGGCAAAATAAACGCAACATATACACAAAATCCATCGAATTTGGTTCAGAATTACGTTTTAGAGAACACGGATTGGATGAAAGAAAGCACTTAATCACCTCTTTCTATTAATATATTTTTCTCATTGAATCTCATCCTAGGACCGACGCTATGTCGGAAGGAATGTACACAGCGAGCGGCGGTCCTCAAGAAAATTCCCGCCCTAGTCCAAGATGACAATCAAGACGTACTGAAAGCATGCAAATAAGTGTATCAGCAACAGTGCTGTTAGAGGACTCCTCAAGAGTTCCAGATTAAGCGTTTCGCAGTCCAGAGTGCCATTGTTCGGGCGGTAAATATCCCAGTTTTTAATACTGGAAGCGCCTGAAAGTGATGGATGTTCATTTTTCGATGTTTGGAAGCATTTGCTGTTGTCGACAATACTAGGAGGCAAATGGATTACTACATTAAGACATGTAAGCTAAGAAGATGCCCTAGCTGCTATAATCAGACCATAGTACTCTATTGAATTGTTTCTTGTTATTTCTTATAATTTCTAAGTTTTTATGTGCCGTTTTCAATAGTTCGCCTGTTGTCTTCTGATTGTGAGCCCCTATAGTGAATATTTGTATAAGATGATAATCCGATACTATCAATTTAGATTTGCTGCGTTTAATTTGGACACCTGTATATTCCGATCGTGCGTTTATTTTGCCCCGGAGGAAGTAATTCTTTAGCAGGAGCCTCTTCTCATCGCGAATATCAGAGCAAAAATGGGAATGCCAATCCACGGTTACAACACTTTAATCGACTTTTTAAACAAACACCCTTTGTTCGAAACCAACAACGGTGGGTGGGTTTTCATTTAATGGATTCCGTGAGATTGTACTTCTAACACTTACACTTGCGTGCAGAGCTCAACGTATACGCAACGAAAGCACTGCCGGACGTCAATATAATATTATCAATGGGGGTGAAATTAAATATCTCCCACCTACAATCTCGGAAAAGCAACACGCGTGGCAAACTCATCCATCCGTTATTATTCATCCGTACACTCGTTAAAATAGAATTCTTGACATCAAATTGCAATAGTGTATTTGCTTAAATATTACATACATAAGTGCTAAAATACTGTACCGGTATAAACATCCAGTTATAAATCTCCGGCGGAGCATTTACGACACCTTCCATAAATGAAACGACTTGTCCTCCACACGTGACAAACATCTTGTCAGATGAAAAGCTACGTCGTTGGGTGCAGGCACGTAGCCATACATTGAGGAATAGCACACGCTATTATTACTGGTATTGAAGTGGCGTGGTGGTGATGCTGACATCGATGAAGAGCATCTAGACGACGGAGAGGACGCATCAGAGTAATTGGGAGCTACTCCCATTTGACAGGGCACTGTTCACACGAGCAATGGTAAGTAGATGGTAGCAGGGCATATGGAGCCATCTTTCATGCTATCCAGTATATATATAATTAAAACTACTGGCAGTGTACTGTAGTCAAAATGTTCCCTACGCGTCCGTTGCTTCTGATTGATCAGATCTGGGGTGTGTGGTCCATTTATCAAAAGGGTGTGGTCCAGCTATCAGCGCCCATTATAAATAGGTGAAAAGTTATAAATTTGCGATATAAGCCCCTACTCGTTTGACGAATAGGGTTTTGGACTGAAAAAGAAGAAACCCGACCACCCTTGGACGACCCGGGTCCGAAACCCGACCCGGAAAACCCAGTGGGGCGGAGCAAGTCAGCCCCAGCAAGAGGAGAAGAGTTTTGAAGACGAAATTGTTCCAGATACACCAGCTTCGCCAGAGGCAGATGTATCTGGCCCGGAGTCAGAAGCGAATCCAGAGTCAGTGATAGTACCAGCTAAACCGGTACCTGAGCCGGTATTATCGATAGCAGACTCAAATGAAAGCACCGAGCATTCCACGGCATTACCGGTAGAACCCGGGGACTTACATGGAATCAGCGATATAAAAATGACATCTGATCCTAACAATCCAGTAAAAGAAATCAGAAAATCAAGTGAGGTACAGCTGCGTATGATAAGTTCAGCCGCTTCACAGGAGCCAAAGCATTTGGCACAAGCACTTACGACCGCACTCAGTCAAGCGGTAAAGACAAAGCCGAGGGCACAGGCTTGGCTTGACCTGACTCAAGTACTGTTTAAGTCCATCTACGTAAAAGCAAGAGGTCCGATTTCTAGGTTAGCGGAGGCGGCTAAACGTCTACCGGCATTAAAGGCTACGGAAGCGGAGCGACTACTGGACTATTACGAACTTATTGTGGTTGACGGCAAGAAGGACTAGGAATTATGGCGAAAGCAAGTGGTGGGATCAGCATTGCTAGCACAACGTTCAACGCAGTCATTCGAAAGCATTTTGTGGAAGGCAATTGGACAGGAGAAAGTAAAAAAGGCGTAAATACTACCAGCACCACTGAAAGGGTGGGTGAGCAAGGTAGCAGGGCAAGCTCCAACAGAATCTGAACACAAATTATCGAAGAAAACCTTCCTGTTCAAGACTGAAGTCTATGCGCCGGATGAAATTTTAAGATTACGAGCTGTATGTGAAAAAGAGTATGGAAAATTTGCGCCCATGATGGTACGCGAAGGCAGTGAGGATGAATGGAGGATTGTTCAAGGATTAGTGGAAGGGAACATAATTGCAAAGCAATGACCCCAATTTTTGAAGCGGATTATGAAAATTGATGAACAAGTCAGACTTGTGCACACGATTAGAGCCCAAGTCGAAGGCTGCCTTGTGATGGAGTTAAGAGGTGAGAGTCCGATTCGGGAAGCGTTCTTGAGCACCAAGAGCATTCAGGAAAATATCGCAACGGCAGCGTCTACGAGGGGATCGGGGAGTGTTGCTTTGTGGAGGATGGTAGCGCAGGTAAAAAACATCAGTTACGACAGTGGGAACCATGCCCTGTATTTCCATTTTTTACGCGGGACATAGCCAAGCAGTTCGTGGGGAGTAAGGTGCCTTTTCACCGGTACGACCACGCCTTGAGAAATCTCCATCAAGACGTGTCTTCAGTCGCTAGTTCGGCATGGGAAACTCAAGTGGATAGTAACGGAGAACGATTTGAACACAAAGGGTATTACTCGTGTGTTTTGAAAAACATTACGAGGTCACTTGATCTCCTTAAGTTGTCTGGATTTTTTGCGGAAGCTCCTAGGTATGGAGTTTTAACAGGATGATCTTGACAAAAGTGGACCGGTTTTTGATACTTCAACGCTTTGGGAGTTGATTGTGGAGTCGGATGCGTGCCCTACAGCTTTACGGGATATATGACATATCTGCTGGAGTCACACAATGATTGTTGTGGAGCACCCATCGATGCGGGGCCGACAACAATGTCTTCGGTGTGGAGACATTGGACATCCCATGCGGAAATGCGTTACGCCTTTGGCTGAATTGGTAAAAAAGAATTGTATTGAGGTTAAGATGGAGGAGCTAAAGCAATATGCCCCTCCAGTTACGATATTCCGAAGTATGGAAGAGTTACGAGCCCAGGTATAGGCAGTTCGAGAGCGTCAACACGTGGAAACTGACACTGAGACAAATGATAAGGAAAAAGACCTAGAAGATGGAGGAGAAGCAAGGTCAAGGGAAGTACACTATGTGACACCAAGAAAAGTATCGGAGCCGGGAGAAGAGAAGATGGTACAGACGACAAAGCCCGGCGGCCACTCAAGGACACAGCGCCAGCAAGCAAATTCTGAATGGGTAACAGTACGGAGAAAGAAAGGCAGAGATATTGTGGACAGCTTTGTACCAGGAGGAGAGGAGGAAAAGGCACCAATCCCAAGAGTGGAGTCCAGTCTCAAAGCTGATATTCAGAAAACACAAGATATCACATCTCAAAGAAAAAACGGTCAGCAAGGAATAGATGGGTCAAAGAACGCTAAGGACAAAAGGAATGTCACTCATGACAAGAAAAAGGATAAACAGGACAAGGAAACTAAGCGGAAGAAGCTGCCTTTAATACTTCAGAAAAAAAGCAAGTGTCCTACTTATGCTGGAGGGACGAGATAAAACATATATCTCTGCTGTTATGGAAAGAGTGGAAAGTGAAGAAGGGCCGATCAGGGCATTAAAACCTCTGCAAGTTAGTGAAGTTTTACAGTCGGAGTTATCGTCTATTTCGAAGGTGGTTCAATTACTGGGTTTCAAGCCCACGTCGACGCCAGCTACAGGCAATTGCCAAATGTATGCTATGTGTCAAGCTTTGACTTGCTCGGAGAAATTAAAAGATAACGCGGAACTATTGGAATCAATGACGAAACAATTGAAAGAAGGTTGTTTAGCGAGGGCGCTAATGGATTTTGACGACAAGTTCTCACCGAAAGCGCGAAAGATGACGTTAATTGAACTGGGGCGTGGTTACTCACGGATATCGCCTAAGGAATCCAAGAAGCGATTCCAGGATTACTTAGTGGAGTTTGCTGAAAGTAGTTCCAAGGTTACAGACACTATCCCACGTTCAACTTGGGGGAGTAACGACACGCTGATGTACATCAGCACAATGCTACAACGGGACATATATGTAATTAGTCAGCCGCCTGGTGGTACGTTTTAGTCAAAAGTCAAGTTTTTGACTTAAGATTACAATCATCAAAATTAATATAAAATTACCAGATGAGCGGGGAATATCCCATCAAGGTAGGTGTTTTCTACAAAAGAATTCGAGCGTTATTTATGACGGCCGAGACAGAATATCACGATGACAAGCGGCCGTTAATTTTGGAGTACAGCGGCCAACATTATTCAGCAATATTAAGTGGGGTTCGTGGTATTCCTTCGGAGGATATAAATATGGAAGAAGGTAGTGAGGATGAAGACTTTGATGATGGCAAAGGCAGTATGGTGGACATTCAATCTTGGGGATCAGATGTAAATGCATCCTCCCAAGAGAAAATCACAATTGATGATGGCACGATAACGAATTATGGTAATCATTCTCCTTGGGACCCCGATGATTGGGATGGTAATT
Organism: Sclerospora graminicola; assembly: GCA_001887855.2. NCBI lineage: Eukaryota > Oomycota > Peronosporomycetes > Peronosporales > Peronosporaceae > Sclerospora > Sclerospora graminicola. The sequence goes on along the minus strand of MIQA02009927.1, from coordinate 14,431 downwards.
TTGATGATCTAATGCAACGGTTGAACTGGCCTACCATACATCATGGTTTGAAATGTGAGATAACCGAGATTATAATGACAAAAGACCCGAGGATGTGTGAATTATTACATTTTCTAGCAGATACAGTGTCCAAGTTGCCTCTACCAGAACAAGAAAGTTTAATGCGGGCTGATCTCTCTGACCCAGCTAGAAATATCGAATTTTGGAACCAATTCTGAAGCAGTGGTACCACAGAGTGTGGATGGATAACCAACCAGAACAGGAATGCTTACAGATTTCTGACGGATCTCCATCTGGATCGGAGTACAAGGACTCTGAACATTCGGGAAGTTCTCAGGGTACTCAAGATTCGAGAGGAGGAGAGAGTCCAACGTCAAAACGAGTTTGTCGACGAACTGGACCTGAGCAAAGTAAGGAAGACATGGAAATTCTACCGGTGGAGCGGGAATTGATGGATGAGTTAATGACATGTGAATTAGAATCAAAGATGGAGAATATATCGCTAGATGATTTTAAGGTGCCATGGCATACGTTGTTGGAACATTGGGAGGAACAAACTGGGATTCCTTTTCCTTTAGTGAGCTCAACGAAAACTCTTTGGATTAAAGCGGCTCACTTGGAACCAAACCGTTTATTACATCTGATCAAAGATGTACCAGGCTCGCATTACATACTCGATAGCGTCCATTCAAGTGTGTTAGTGGAAATGACAAAACCGTGGAGAGAACAATGTTGACTAGCTGTTATTGAGCTAGGAAGCGTGAAGGGCTGGTGGGTCTCCCAGGTCAATGGTTTCAAGAGTGGGAACAAAGGTTTTTGGTGATGAAAACTTCAGGGCAGAAAACAGCGATCATCAATAGCTCGCAGGAATGGTCGGGTCTCCGAAAGATTCAATATGGAGGCAATTCAGTATTAAAGTTATTGGCACCGCGTCTAGTTTTACTCCTCGCACACATGCTTCTCATATCCCACCCGGCAGATACTATTTCTGTGCTTACTTCAGCGACATTTGAAAGTTTTTTGCACCTTAGTCATAACTATGCAATGAAGGTAACAGCAATTGAAAAAGGGGAATCAGCTGTCTGGAAAGCATTATTCACATTTATTTATCTGGAGAATGCAAAACAATCAACAGTTAGAGCAGAGAAGGAAGCCATGGAACAGAATCCGGAGGATCCGTGTAAGTACTAAGGGCACCGCTTCGGCCGCCCTTCCAAATCAATCATACTACAATCTGAACAGTCTAGACATATTCACGAAACATAGATTAATGAAGGATTTGGAATATACAACGGCACTTGAGTCTGCCTCGAAGAGTCCACCTCACTTGACGAATATTATGCACAGTCAACATGTACGTGGTTTCGCACATAAAGACATTTCAGACTGGATGAAGGCATGGAGAAGGGGTAGCTCAGACTATTTTGCGTAAAACATATTACTTCGGGATATACACATTGTCTCCACAGTAGAACGTGAAGAAGTATCACGGAAATGGGCAGATATGTGGGGTAATAAAAGGTGGAATAAGACACTCTCTTACTGGAGTATTCATCCACAAAAACAAGGTGAAGTGGCGATATTAATATGTCCTGATATCGCGGATCAGATTATTCCATGGCTACCTGAGAAGTGGTCGAATCGTGTAATTCTCGTGCAATAGAATGATTGTGTGATAATTAATATATACGGTCCGTCTAGTGATGCGAAGAGTCGAGAAGTTTTTTACGGTGACTTAAGACACATATTTGAACGAAGACCAAAAAACTGCGTATTGGGAGGGGATTTCAATTGTGTTGATACACCGGCTTTGGATAGGTTAGGGGGTAAACGATCGATAAGGCCGGAAAGCACTGCTCTACATCGGCTAATTACGGACTCGCAATTATGGGACGCTAGACTTCTGATGATACCTGCAACAGAAGAGATATTCATCGACCCGTCTGAACAATTTACGTAGTGGCGTGGAAACCTGGCCAGTCGCATTGATAGATTTTATATCTCAGAAAATTGAAAAAATTGGATAGTGTGGATGGCTGTGAAGGCACCACCGGTTTTCTCAAATCACAATCAGGTCCTTCTCTGTCTCAAAGATCCCAGTGTATCAAGACGTCAGGTCGCAAATAGACGTATGCCGTATCCCTTTCCGGGATCCACTCAAGACCAGACCCATATGATGATTTTGGATCGACTAACGCAGTGTAAAATTAACACTGACGAAGCCGCTAGCTGGGACCACTGGATAGACGAATGCCGGGATATTATTTTCACGGCGCGTACGAAGTTGGATAGGCGACGGAAGAGGAGGATTCATCATCTCCAAAGAACAGTCCGAGATCATGCTAAAACTAGAAAACTCATTGTACGAGCGATCTCGGACGCATTGCACAAAGAACGCTCCTTCCGTCGGGGATTCCGTTTATATCGATCGGCTTCAGATGTACGTTGACTTTTTAAAGGGGGGGGCGTCAGTCTGGAAAAGAGACCAGACGGTATCCAAGCTTGAAGCGATATTGGGCCCTCCATTTGCGGCATCTCTTTCGATTCCTGATAAATTCGCTGCAACTTGGCAGCACGTGCTTGGTTATAGTCACCAAAAGGTGGGCAGTACAAATCTCTTAGCGGCTCTACAACAGTTAATGAAAATCCCGGAGGAGCGGAAAGTAACTGATACCCAAAATGAGGCTTTACTGGCGAATATTCTTGAGGAGGATGTCGAATGGGCGATTAAACGGATAGATCGGAGAAAGGCAGCCGGACAGGATGGACTTGGAAACGATTTTTATAAAGACTTTTCAGTAGTGTTGGTGGGTCCCCTGACGAAGATTTTCAATGATATCTTGTTAGGTGGCAAACCACCACGATCCTTTTTAAAGGCAGTGGTTATCCCCTTACGTAAGAAAGGGGATTCAAGCAATGCTTTGGATTATCGACCTATTTTATTGTTGACTACGGGGTGTAAACATTTTGCGAAAATAATGGCTAGGAGGTTACAAGTTTTTTAGGCCAGTTGATTGGGGAAACTCAGCAGGGGTTTGTCTCGGGAAGACAAATGGACAAGGCTGTTGTAATGATGAAGTCTATTTTCGAAACTTATAAAACCAACCATAATGTGTCGGCCGCGCAGAGTGCCGGGGTGCTATTCCTGGACTTCAGTAAGGCCTACGATACAGTCGACAGGAAGTATTTGTTTATGGTTTTACGTCTTTTTGGGTTTTCGGACCATTTTGTTGACTTGATGAACAGAATACATGATGGAACAACAGCTGAATTCTTGGTGAACAATCAATTTTCGGAGCCACTAGCTGTAAGATTGGGGATACGACATGGATGCCCTTTAGCTCCACTCTTTTTCATTATAGCGGTAGCACCACTTGCTTTAGCTCTACTTCGGGAACAGAGGATACAAGGAATTCAGCCTTTGAAACACGATCCATCCATACAAACTGTAAAACCTGTATTAGAACCACACTGGGGTTATCACTATAACCCCACCAAAACGTGGAGTTATATTCGAGGGGGGTTCTATTTGAGAAAAAAAGAAAGTTGCGTCTAGCAAGGATTCACCTTGTCTTTATGTGGCATATGTGATACATCAGATTCGATTCTTGGTCTCCACGGGATCTTCTTTTCAAAATCTTATCTCTGGTTTAGGTGGCGTCATTGGCGACGAGCCTTCACAAAAGCCCAGTACACTCAGTACCTGCTGCTCGCCGCCCTCGGGATGGTCGTTCAGGAACTGCATTGCGCATTTCACAATGAATTTGGACTTGGCATTTTCACGGTACAGCTGCAGCTCTTTGGCCAGTGCTTGC
>MIQA02009926.1:0-25669 GCA_001887855.2 Sclerospora graminicola | reverse complement strand
CGGAGATGTGTTCACCGAAGGTGACCCGGACCCCGTCCCAAAACCTTCAGTTTTGGGGCGGCCGTCTTACATTGATGACATTCTCGTTACGGCAACTACCTGGGATTTACTGTGTGACAAAGTAAAGAAGTTGATGATTACGTGTGAAAAGTGGAATCTTTCGATTAAGATGAACAAGTGGTTACTACGTGGAAAATGGAAAGCAAAATGTATTATCGAGGCTAAGCATTAATGAATGAACGGAAATGAAGAGATGATGGGTAGACTCCCAGATTGCTTGCCCATGCTGAGAGAGGTACCCCTTACAGACTTCCCGAAAATCCGCGAACCAGCCGAGATGGGGTAGACCTATGTCTGGCATCTTTGTCGCCAGAACGGCCCAGGGTTTGTGGGATAAGATCGCGTCCAGCGGTTCGATCGCCACTAGCTTGGCATCACAGTCTGTGTCCTTGGGCATAGCGGGAGCCGGCGGAAATACCCACAACGGCGGGCGAGTCAATGCCCGGGTGACAAGGGCACCAGTGAGGTCTTGGATACGCAAGCCTTCCAACTGCGCCTTTGACCAAGGAAGAGCCGCGGCCAGTTCGGGGGCCGTCATGACCTTCCGGCGGGGAATCCACAACGGGGGAGACTCCTCTGAGGACTCCTTAGATTCGTTCTCGTCAAACACGAAGGGGTCCGGGGAAGGTAACTCCTCGTAGCCCTCAGCGGCGACCTCATCACAGTCCATCTCCGGTAGGTCGGGCGCTCCCTCTCCATCGGGAGAGGCGGTAGACGGGCCTTGAGGATCATGGGGGGAGACTCTAAGGAGAGCCGGGGCAGACGAAGCTTTAGACGAAGATCTTGTAACGCGAGGACGATGGGGGAACTTCCCAGAAGCCGGCGGGGCTGAGATCGAAGTGGGGTTGGGACCCGGCCCGTTGTCTCCATGACCTAGAGCCGCGCTCGCCGGCGCGGCGGACCGTTTAGGCCGTTTGGCTGCCACAGGGCCGCGGAGCGACGCAACCCGGCTGGCCCGACGCTTTTTCTTATGGGCAGGGGAATCTTCAGTGGACGATAGAGAAGCCGCCGGCTCGCCGGCTGGCACTGGTGGCGGGTTATGGTCTTGAGAAGTATCCCAAATCCGTAGACGAGAAGCCTTTACCGTGCTACCGGTCACCGATCCTGGGGCGGACGCCTCCGCGCTGGATGTCCGGACGCCCGTGGTAGAACCAGCGGCTGACGGGAGAAGTGGCGTAGCGGAAGCGGCCGGATCAGGATCCCGCGGACAAGCTAAGTCGAGGAGGTGCCTAATAGCCTCCCGGATGGGGGCAGGGCCCTTCATTAGACGGCCCACCCGGGCGCCCGACGCGGCTAGCCGAGCTCGATCTTCCTTTAGAGAGGACAGGCAGTCCGCGCGCTCCTCCGCAAGCTGGGAAAACGCCTCCCGGGCTTCACCCACACCCGATTGGGTCTCAGTGTACGCGGCCTCAAGCTCCCGGATTCGGCGCTGGAGCTCAGGCGATGCGGAGGTCGACTGGTACAGCGCCTTCTGATATTTCGTCAGCTTCTTGGCGAGCCGGATCCGGCGAAACTCCAAATTGCCCAGCTCTAGTTGCGAACTCTCCAATCGTTGAGAGAGTTTGATGTAGCTATCGTAGCGCGCCGCCAACTCGCGCGCGGTCTGAAAAGACTCGACCATCAAGACGCGGAGACTCGTGACGTTTTGTTCTGAGAACACACACAGAGTGAGCGAGTGGGGAGACGACCCTGAATAGGCGAAAAGGTACTTACTCTGGATTTTCAAGGCGGCTATGGCCTTCTGGTTCAAGATGCGCTGTGAGTCCGACTGCTGTTGGAAGTGATCTCTCGCTTGGAGAAGGTCGGTCTTCTCACTTTCCAGTCGGCTGATGCGGTCTCGGGATTGGAAGGTGGCCAGTACCTCCCGGACCCGGGCTTCATCCGCTTGTTGACTAGCCAACCGTGCGGTCACAGCCAACTCGGTGTTAGCCTGCTCTAGGCTAGCCACTTGAGTGGTTAGAGCAGCAATTTGAGCTTGCAGGGCAGCCACGTCGGGCTGCCCTGGACGACGCTCTAAGCCGGCCGGATGGGCATCTGGGCCTACGGCCGATGGCTGCGTATTGGCCGGGAAGTGGCCCGGCAGGGGATCGATGGGGGCGCTGTCACGGTCGGACATAGGGGCGGTGGAAGTCAAAGTGTGAGAGATGTGGTGAGCGCGTGCCTTAACCGTTGTGCGGCTGCGACAAGGCTCAGGGGCGGCTGTGGTGAAGTGTTCCAGAAATTAACGGACTAATGATGATGGATGCCCGCACCGGATTGGCTGAAATGTCGCCCTTAGCCGGATGCCCGGACCGGTCAATAGAGGACGCGATCTGGGAGCCGCCGGACGCACCTACGAGCGGCCGGACGGCACCAGGCCTGGGATCAGGCCGGACGAACGTGATAGAAGGCATGAACAGTCGAGCTAGCAGGCTAAGCAGACGGGAGGACCGCGGATGTTGGACGGCCGAGTGGCAGACTGGCGGCGGATTGTTTGTAAGGTATGAGTGAAGGGAGCCTGAAGGAAGATGAGTGTTCTAGTGGATGAAGGAGGCACCCGGTTCGGATGAGAAGCTGCCAAGGAATTACTAGCGCCAGCGGCCAAGGGGCTCGGATGGATGGCCATCCGGCCGAGCCGGACGGGTACAATGTACCATCCGGACTGGTACCAGATGGGTTCGGTGTACCGGCCGGGTTGGTACCATCTGGGGTTGGTGTACCGGCCAGGCGGGTACACAAAGTCGGAGTTAACCGGGTTACTTCGGGTAAGGCACATGACTGGTCAGCCGGGTTATTTGGGGTAGGTTACACACAAGGGAGTATTAGATATAGGATAAATCAGTATAAGTTTCGCTTTCCTAGACACAAGTCGCTTTCATTGGTTTACAGCAGAGGGCTAACAAGGTCCCCTCTTGCTGTTATTGGTTTGCCCGGGGAAGGTTAAGTTAACCCACCGGAAGTCCCCTGACCGGGAGTCGCGGCGTCTTCGTATACTCACCTTAAGTCGCCCGTGTTTTGAACACGGTATTAAGTATTGGGAAGTGGTGACATTTTGGCCTTCTGTGGAAGAGTGTGGAGTTATATCTGCTTTACATACACATTTGGATTCACCCTTCATTGTTATTGGTTTAGCTGGCCGATTGATTATTCTCGGTCCAGCCGGCACTATACAAACTTCAAGTGTCTTATTGGTTTAGCTGACCGATCGACTATTCTCGGCCCAGCCGGCACTATACAAAGTTCAAGTGTATTGCCAGACGAGCTCCCCGGTGACGATTTCCGCCCAGGAGCTACCCCTAGTCCAAACCCTCATCTCCCTATTGGACGGATTTACACTTTTCGCCCTAGGGTCCACCAGGAGAGCAAACCACCCAGTACTGACGGGTACACAAGGTGAGCTTTCAACATGCAGCATCCGAGTAGTCACGATCAAGCGGATGGAAGTGACCGATCCAGCCGGCCGGATGCCAGATCGGATCATGACTCGGATGGACGGAGTACCCCCTCCGACAGTCAGTCGTCTGGGCCCCCCGTGGGTGTTCGCATCTCAGGAAGATTTTCTGAGAGCGACTACACCACAGATGCCTCCCGACGGGATTGTGTAGGTTATTTTACCCTCATCCTCACGTCCACGTGGTTTGAACACGTCATTTAATTGGAAAGTTTTGTAGATGCCGAAGTAGGTTTACTGTGTAAGAATGTGATTTTATTGTAAAATTTACGTATTTTTATTTGTTATTGGTTATTTCTCGCCATTCGCAAGTCAGGTCGGTCAATACTTCCCGAAAGTAGCCTATTGGATATTTTGCATAAGTACCACCCCTAATGGTGAAGATTTCAACGATCTTTTAGCTAGATTCCGATATACCAATTTTGGTGCGTGTGTCCGTCGAGTTGCCTTGTACACGTCAAATGATATATCCGGCCTTGTACATCGTTATATCCATAATAAGCTTCCGACAAATTATTGAAAACTTGTGATCGCAATTTTACCGGAAGTCGAGAGTAGAAGGTTTTTTTCGAGGGGTAAGTCTTCGAAAACCTTGATTATGCTCTACCTTCAACGGATTTACGTCGTTCAATTCAGTTAAAATCGGTGGAGCAAGGGCAATTTATTTCGATCTTAGCTAACCGTGACGAGGAGTCGGATGTGCGGAAAGTATCGTTGATGCACTCCAACGCAAGATTAGGGCATCTTAATTACGATGCGATAATAAATTGCAAAGGACGCAAAAAGTGGGATACTTCTAACAGACAACAAAAGACTAAACTGCTTCTCTTGCGCGCGGGCAAGCAGACCAAGAACGCAAGATTGAAAAAGGATAGGGGAGATAACGCGAGGGGCAATAACTCCAAGGGATAGATTTGGGAACAATACGTTTTAAAAACCAATACTAAGTGTACTACACACCAATCTATGTGACTTACCCAGTAATCCGAGCTTGTCCATCCCATCACATGATTGACCGATATTATCTTCCATGAGCCTTCGCAAAACCCTGTCACCTTTGCTGTCCTTGTGATCGTTTTTGGACGGGCCATCCTTGCCGGTCGGTCCAGCCATCCGTACCGGATGGCGGTCCACAGACCCGGTCGGTACGGAACTTCCATCCACAAATGAAACGATATCCGGTAGTCATGGACCTCTTCTGAGTTAAGTGGCGATTGATCGGTGCTCTTGATCGGCCATAACGCCCAGATTGTCGATCGGCAAGTTCAGTCAGTTGCTCATGGCGACCAGTCGGCGGAACCTGCTCATATCGCCCGAAACATCCATGTTCCACCAGAGTACTATCCAGCAGTCGTAATCAAACCATAATCCAGGCTGGTAGGCGTATCTCGACCGGTGTTCCAGTACTGTGGTGACCCGGCAATTAATCCCTCCATGTACGGTTACCTAGCCTGCCCTGTCCATTCAAGCCAAGAAATCCATGATCCGATCCGATAACAGTGACCTTCGTACTTTCTCCACATATTCTCCACCGAAACTCGTTACCGATCGCATCCTCCCTGGTTAGGTCGGCTCGTCTCAGGTGACCAACTTTCACATCATGCCCCATAGGGATGGTTCCGAGACCATCCAATCAGTGCAGCGATATGGACCATTCGCATTTACATTTTAATATCCACTTTAGGACAGCCGCCCCTGAGCCTTGTCGCAGCAACACAACGGTAGCGATTGGAATCTTTTCATTCCAGCTCGAGAACATTTCAACTCAACATTTTCTCCCATGCCCCGCTTTTGCTACTCCTTGTTACAATCGCTGTCACGCCCCTCTTCCGCTCCCGCTTGTTATACTATCTCTTACAGGCAGTACCTCCAAAGATTCCAGCAGTGACGACTCTTGATTAAGGGTATTGATCCATCTGCCTTGCGTGCGGCGGATGCCGGTCGCCTACGTGACGGCCTACGTGATATGGACGAGAAATTGGCTTAACTTTCCATGGCTGGCCAAACTCTCCCGGGTCAACTTGCCGCCCGGCAGGTCGACATCGAGAGATGGGCTCGTGAAGTCGAGTATCACCAGTCGTTACCTCACTAGGTCGCGACTGCGGAGCGTCTATCTCGCGATTCAGTTATTAGTTGAAATGCCTTCCGCAGGGATTACAAACGCCTAAACGATGTTCATGATGATCTGGTGTGGAGTCGGTCGGAGCAGGAGAGCCGAAATCAGGCTCTGACCGTTGGACGCAATCGTTTGTCCGCTGCAATCAATCTCGTGAAAACACGAGCATTTGAAGAGGTCGCACAGACTGATCTCGTCTTCCTGCAACTTTGGATGTAGAACACCGACCTTCACGCCGAACGAAACCGGCTGAAGGCGACTCCTGGCACGGTCGGCTCTACTCAAGTCTTATGGGATACAGCTCACAACCAAAGTACGTGCTAGTTCACATTGTTGTGGTTTTGCCATGTGTTGCTAGTCATGGATTTGTTCTCCTTTTTCTAGATCATCAGACTGAAAGCTTCCATAAATCATTGCCGGTGTTGATCCACCGGTTGAAACAAATTGAAGTGCACCACCGATACCATGATCGGCTAGTGAGCGAGTTGACCCTTTCAGCTCAGGAGGTGGTCCGCCTCGAAAAACACCTTCTCCATACTGAGGAACAGGCCGGTTTGCTCTTGACTCAGCCTTCGAGAGCTTGAGCAGATTGGTCTGGGTTGCTGGAGCACCTACGCTGTTCTAAGGAGCATTCCTAACGGGGTCACAATCCTCGGGTCACGGACCCATTTGTTTTAAAACTAGGTGTGGGTTTCAAATGCGTTCCTAAGAGAGTATGACCCATTGGTGTAGAAAGGTCACAACGAAAGACAGCCGAAAGTTAAATTCATCTCGTACAACCTCTGTCTGATCTTCAATTGTTAAGCCGTGGATCATTTGGTCGATATAAAAGTTTGTAGCTTCATGCATGCGACTATCGTGTGATTGCAGTTTGCAAACTTGGACCGTAGTCGTTTCTTCAGTATGCACCACTTTATTTACACCATTTCATTTCTGATGCGCAGCATTGACAGCTAAAAGCTGTAATTGGATCTTGCGCGAAAGAATAGCTCGGAAACGGTACCGACAAATGCCCGGAAAGAATTCATACGTTGTCATTAACAATTTAGACTCCGGTGGGGCCATGACCCCGAGGTGGGTCATGACCCCACCTTCAGATCACGGGTCACGACCAGAAAACAGCATCTCACCCCTTCTCTGAATTAACTAAATTCCAAGGGGACATGACCCATGAACCCGTTAGGAATACCCCTAAGAAGGAAGCCGAGGACTGTCGGCTGGAACTGGTCCACGCGAGATCAAGCTCGAAAACGTGAAGACAAAGAGTGCGACTTGGTATGCCGGCTGCGCACGATGCAGATCGAACCATACCAGGAGGAGAAGAGGATCCATGCCGACAACACCTTCCTGGAACAGACGCTGGACAAACGGATCGGGACTCGGACTCGGCCTCAAATCCTCCAAGTTTTCCAAGAACCACCCGTTTGACGGGCGGTGCAAGATCTGATCACACTCCGGCCAGCCATCTGGCTTCGGCTTTCTCCGATACGGTCAGCCCTTTGGTCACCTCCGGTCAGTTCCCTGTATTACCCGCTCCAGCACGTAGCATGCAAAGTTGTTAACAGATCAGTCGCGGCGCTTCAACTAACCTTAACGCTCGATAGAGAGTGGATTATTCTCCAATTCTGATGACTCCGACCGGTTAGATGAACAAACCCTGAATGCCCTGGCCAAGTCACAAGCGAGCGGACGGCGAATTTCATAGCCGGGGTCGTTGGAACCGATTTCGACTGATGGTCAGGTCGTCGACGTACGGCTTTTGGATGACAAGGGAAAGAAAGACCTGGAAGAAGGACGACTAGATTCTGAAGAAGAGGACGGCCGTTGGTTGAACCCGCCACTATCCACTGGTCAGGCTTCGCCTCGACCAAGCATTGGTCCTGCTTCTGTCCACGGGCCATCTTCACCTCGACTGGACACCGATCCTGCATCTACTGCTCCATTTATGGATCTTTAGATCACCGCAGATCGGCGTATGACCGAGGCGGAAATAGAATGTCGTAAGCCTTCGACGCCTCAGCAGCTGTGGGGACTCCACAAAGGAACCCTGGAGAATACGACGGTCGCCCACCTTGGTCTCGACCCAACCATTGGATCTTCACGGTCACACAGAACGCGCCTCACCAGTTGGAGTGGAAACCAGAGCTGCTCACGTATCCCGCAGTGGAGCATTAGTTGAACACTAGACCATGGGAAAATTTGTTTACTCGTATCATTCAGTTGCACTCCCCTCCCGACCGTGGTTCGACGAGTTGAAGAAAAGGTTGGGCTCGTTCGTTGCAAGTCATGCTCTAGCCATCTGGGAGTCGACTCATCATTTGGCCCTTCCCCCAAAGAAAGTGAAGGAGGAGGGAAAACTGGCTGTGTACCCCGTAGCACGCAACCGTCGGCGAAGTCGGGCTGGTGAGGCTTGGGTGTCGATTTCCGTGTGCGTCGTGATGAGCATCAAAACAGGGGAAGGGACCTCGACTTTTTCTTGTTCTCCTCCATGCTGCATCTATCCGTTCGCCGGGTCGACCGCAAGGGGTTGAAGCCTGATGCCGGAGATTGGTTCCCCGGATACGGATGCCGGTCGCCGGCTGGTATGCTGCAAGATCCACTGACCGAGGTCGACCTCCAAAATCCGTGGCAGAACCAATATCATGCCGATCCGTCAAGCCTTCCTGGCCTCCATGCCCCTCGTCTGAGCCGTAAGTATGGACTTTAATTATTGCGATAGCCAGCTGATCTCCATTCATTTTTACTTCTAAATCATTAAAATTTATCACGAACAGTGTTTTCCATTCTTCCTTTCCAAAACTCATGACTCCACTTCAGAACTCATCACTGGTTCACTCTTTATATATGCAAACATAACGACTAAGAAAATATGTAATCCATCGATTCCGACCGGATCGGTTCTGACCGGTTGGTTGGTCGGTCAATCCTTCTGGAATTCCTCTTCCTCTTGAGTATGCATGACATCTAACCTGTATGACCTATGCCTCCACGTTCGAACACTCGTAGTAATGTTCCACAATTAGGATATCGTTCATCAATCCAAGTCGGGCCATCATATCCTTTCATGCGTTCTCGAAACTCACGATACGCTCGGCGTATGAGTTTTCTTTCCCGATCGGGTGTCTATAATATTTATTACTTCGTATTTGTCTGAATCGAGCGATCTTTCCCAGCTATCCTCCAGTGAAAGAGCTTCTTCGAAGTCGAACCTCGTTCTGTCTTCCGCCGAACACGTGTCTTCGGTCGATCGGGAAATTCCCTGAATAATTTCAGTTTCGATATATGGACGATCGGGTATACTCTGCAATTGGTACCTGCCGTGATCAGACGGGTAGCAAGGTCGCCGATCAATTCAGCAACACGGAAAAGTCTGGCCGCATAGCGCCAACTCCCTTCCATACCCTTCTTTCACCCGGTCCAGATTGAGTCAGATCCGTGACCCCGGGTTGATGCTATGCGAAGTGGCCTGGTTATTGTTCTGGTCGGCCCTTTTTGGATCGCCTTCCGAAGTCGTACGTTGACCTGCCCCCCTGCATGTTATTATTGGCGTTGTAGTCACACGCGCCACCGGCAGGCCTCCCGATCACATCTTCTGGTGCATCCGACCGGGATCACCGCTTCGTAGTGGAACGTGGATCTTGTCCATAGGTCATATAGAACTGATTATCACCTTTGACCCGATCGAAAGAAGAATTTAGCGCAAACGTCTTATTTGTCCCTGTTCTATCTGGCTGGGTCAGCAACGCACATCTTGATCGCTCTTTTCAATGTATGTACCATTCATTCGGCCTTTCCGTTCGCCAGTTACAACCGCATATACATTAACTTCACTATCTAGAACATTAAATTAAGTGGAGAGCATTTCCTGCGATACAGAATGCCAGACAAACACCAAGTGGAAGAGTTCCGTTTTCGACCATTCAAGTTTAAAAGATGATCTTCATCTCTGTACTAAGGTAATCTGCCAATGTGGAGCCTCCTTTATTCACCGCAGTTATAATTAGTCATAACTTTTCACCTACTTATAATCTGTCGCAAAGAAATTATTAGGCAAAAGCCGAACTAATCCAGTATTTTTATAAACATATATCGATCGATAATAGGCTACCAACATCACAAATATTAACTCTTATCGTTCGCGTTTCGCAGAAGTACGAAATGCCAATTTGGAGCCTTTTTATATGGGTTTTGTATTATCTGAAGCTATCTCGAAGCAAATCTAACCCTCACGCTAACAACAAAAACTATTGCGAAAAGCGACACTAAATTTCATCAGACGAGATTACAATTTATGGAGAGACGACACAGAAGCTTCTTTTCTACTAAGAAGTAAGATTTGGTGGAAATCGTACTGTATATAATTTCTACCATTTGGTACGCTATCATATATTTAGTCAATTTTAATGGGCAAAACGACGAGCAGTCTTAAATTGGCAAGAGGCCCCAAATTGGCAGTTTACCTTAGTACTAAATTGACGCACCGTCAAAAGCGCCAGAAGCTGCTGCGTCAAAATCCCGCCAATCATCAGTTGCGATTTGTTTATGGTGAATGATGATTGACCAATCTCTTTTTTTGCGCTCATAAACGGATGTCGCTCATAATCTGCATGTATTCAGTGCATTTTTAGTATACATCCAGCACCGCCCCCCCACCGTAATTACTCTACTTCCTCCGTCCAAAAATATAAGGAACAAAATTATTAAAATTCTCAATAACTTTTCCTTTATTTCTGGACGGAGAAAGTATATCTCATTGGCGTCGATATCTTAAAAGGCGACGCTCCTATATTTGAAGCTGTTTTGAGGCATTTAAGATTTTCATGGGATACACAATAAAAGGATTGATACAAGAATTTTTGTGGACCGAACAAACGCCAGTGTCACCGCGATGTGATTGGTGAAGGCGATTGTTTAATCTTCTGGAAATGAATTGGACTGCTGAGAAGGCACTGTCTTTAGCGTAAGTGCTAGTAGGATGCGTGTTTATTTACATTGGCGAGACCATCTAATCGTGTTAATTGCAATGATATATAGAATGGATATAAAGCAAGCGAGGTCTTCGCAACAAGTATGCAGTCTTTGCAAGACTTCGACGTAACATGGGGCTTCATACAGTCGACTGCCCAACGCCAACGACAAGAGCGAGACTGTTTGCTCTTTTCGTCGCTAAGATTTACTGGCTCATCTAACCACGAAAACGTCGATCGAAAACACTCCCACCCCATTCGCCAGCGCGCGCTTCGACGGCGTTCCTTGTGTATCGCCATATCTAAACAACTTGTCACCATCTTTTTTGCTCTGTTGAATTGTTATTGTGGTTCTCCCGAGCTCACAGTGTGTCATAAGTACCAAACATTCCTCTTGATGCACTCAGTACTAATGCTTCCAAAACGTTTCGCTCCAAAGAACTGCACAACAGAAGCCACAAAGCGAGTGTGTCGATCGCAGTCTCATGGCTTCGATCCTGGTCAAGATGTTGACGCTTCCGTTTGAGGCAACTCGAGAGACGACGTGGTAGCGTTGCTCTGCGGCATTCTGGAGTGATTGAATCATTGACTTCAAGGGCTAGAATACCCTATGGAGTGCGTCGAAAATGGCGAAATAAGACCAATCGCAGCGCCACTCGAGACGTGGGATACTACGACCATGCCAACGTGCAATCGCTGGTAGCACATGCCCGTGAGTGTAACCGGCAACTTGGTCGTGACGACTAACGCTCCGGAACATAGTGAAATTACTTGTGGGAATCATGGGGACCTATTTTTGTTTTTTCCGGCATCATTGACATATATTTAGCCCCGCCATACATACACTGCGGCTCATAATACCTGAAACAAAAGGAAAGTTGAGATTTCTCGGCCTCTACTGGACCGATTTAGCTACTGTTTGGATATGTTGTACAGAAAGTAGCGGAAAAGACGAGGTATGTGTAATTAATCGCGATTTCGACAACGTTTGACGCGTTTACATACAAGGACCTGTTTGGGCTCTGGCTCTTAAATGGTGAAAAACAAAGCAATACATTTTTAAGTCAAATATTGAATATAAAACGTTTTTGAGGGATGGTCACTATTTTTTAACTGAATTTTAATATACAATTTGCCATGATGTCGTCGTGTCCCGATGATAGCGGGCGCATTCGTGGCCTATGTTAGGTTGGAAGTTCTGTCCACTAAGGATCCCCCTCTCCCGCCCCTAGATTGGTGGCGAAAACTCACGCTTCGGGATCTGCGCCGTGCGCTTTGCTTGTATCTACAAGAAAATACATGCCGAAAAACAGGTGCGTACACATTTGAATTTTTTCTTTCCGAAATTGAAAATCGACTCATGAAATATGTATTTAACTTTTACAGCATCGATTTACCACGTCCAGCAGCGTAAGAATCGCGTTATCCCTCGTCATTTAAATGAAAGAAACTGGTTTTACGATTGGGTAGGATGCATATACTCCCTGATACACTGTACGTTTATCAATTAATCTATTTTATTGACTAATTTAAAATGCGCTCTATCGAAGCGAACTATATAGCATGGATTTCGGTGCAGCATTCAACGCTTATTACTTCTATGCAAGGAGGATGCCTCAAGGTCATGGTGAGTACTGGAAAGAAAATTGTATGCTAAAATTCACATATTAAATAGTAACCGTCACTCTAAAACGTTTTACATTAAATTATTTGACTTAAAAATGTATTATTTTTGTTTCATCATTTATGAGCCAGAGCCCAAACAGGTCCTTGTATGTAAGCGCGTCGAACGTCGTCGAAATCGCAATTAGTTACATATACCTCGTCTTTCTCTCTACTTTCTGTACAACATATCCAAACCGTAACTAAATCGGTCTAGCAGCTCAGAAATCTCAATTTTCCTTTTGTTTCAGGAGTTTTGAGCCGGAGTGTAGATGTACTTCAAATGTATATGTAGGTCTCTTAAAAGTAGGTAGAACTACCTATCTACTTAATTTGACCGGCAATTTAAGCCAATCGAAAGGCAGCCTCGGCCAGGTATTTCACAAACGCCCGTTAACTCATTCCGAAGTCGCTTCAACACAGCCGCCCCTGAGTCTTGTCGCAGCCGCACAACGGTTGGGGCACGGCCTCACCTGACACAGTTTTTTTACTTCCTCCCACGAATGCCTCGATTCGGTAAGTCTCTTATCATACTTTTGATGGCCTTCATTGAGCTGATTTACAAGATGGCCTGAGGTTTCATCTGCCCGTTTTCTGATCATCTCCCGATGTATTCCCAGTTCTGCATGTCGACGAAGATAAAATCTGTCGAGTCACCCTGGTGACGATGACTCGCCATCCAGCGGGGTGGAGATCACGTGTGCGCCGGGTTTTTCACGTATCCCTGACCTGGTATTGTCCCGGCTGATATCGATACGGACTCCCGCATTTACGATCAGGTCTGCAGGGAAAGGTTGACGGACTGTTTTCTCCCTTCAAGCCGATCTTCAATCCAGTCAAGCCGACTCCGCAATTCTAGCGCAGCGCTGTACCCATTATATTAATATTTTTCCCATTGCTTATAGTCCGTGGGGCCGTGCTGTTTTGCAGTACAACATCTGGTACAGCTAAAAAAACGATCCGCCGAAGCTTCACAGATATCTTAGGAGCTGTTGCACCTTTATAGCCGATACCGCCAAGTGTCTAAGGAACTAGACGCCATGCGGGATGACCTAAACCACCTGCAAGACTCCCATGCTCAGGCCCTCCGCCATATTTCCCTCGAGCAGCAACTGCAGGGGGCCTCCTCCAAACAGCAGAGACTGAGGGCCGAGCTCTGCCAGGTTTGATCGCAATATCAAGATGCCTGTGACTGGCCCGGGCCGACCATATCTACACCACCTTGCTGGATGATTTGGGACGCTTCTCTGAGGGCCAGCTCGAAGAGACCCGGATTCAGACTGCCCCCGTCACGCATAATACTTCGCGTATGCGAGAGGATATTTTGGACGTTCTGAGTATAGTGGACAGATGGAAAGTCTCCTCGCCACAAACATCTCTGTCATCCGGCCTGGCAGGACGGAAACCGGTTAAGCGTCCGGCTAGTTCTGATCCGTCCTCGGCCAGCCCCAAAGGAGGAAAAAGGAGGAGTCTTCATTTCTGCGCCAGTGTTATTTGGCCGATTCGGACAGTGATCTGGACCACGGCTCGTATAGCGATTCGGGTTCGCCCCCAAGAAAGAAAGTTGCAGTACCCCCACTAACGTTTCCGGTGCAACCTGATTCAAAAGCTGGCCCGCCATCCGGCTCGGACGTTGGCCTAGATCTGCCCTCCAGCAATTTTGAGTACGACGATGACGAT
This sequence comes from Sclerospora graminicola, assembly GCA_001887855.2. Lineage (NCBI taxonomy): Eukaryota > Oomycota > Peronosporomycetes > Peronosporales > Peronosporaceae > Sclerospora > Sclerospora graminicola. Next base: position 11,754 of record MIQA02009926.1, on the reverse strand, counting down.
GACGATGACTATCTCGGCCAGCAAGTTTGTGCTGCATTTTCCCGCTCTCGCGCGGACACCAGATGTCGTCTCTTAAAATTCTAGTGGCCGGGCTGGCTCTTACCAGACTCCAGATCAGGTCATTGATTTGCAGACCCCACCGCCAGCTGGCTTTGGCTCCGGGGAGTACGAACCTACTCATCCGTCTCTGCCCTGCAGCGCTTGCCTCCCTTTGACTCTCAAGGACACTTCCGATCCCAAGGTAGCTAACAGCCCCCGAAGTCCATGAAGAAGACTGAGACGGATGACGAAGTGGACGAAGAGGAAGAAGAAGAGGAGAAGGAGGAAGAAGTTGATGATAACATTCCGGATCCGTGGTTGCCTCTCAGCCTGAAAGAACTCAAAGAATCCTCCCCCCGAGATCCAATCCAAACCTCGGCTTCAAGCCCCATCAGGAACCCGTTCAGGAACTCGATCCGGCCGATCTGCAGCCGGGTCCAAGATCCAGCGGAGCCCTTCCGCCCCTACGTCACCTCTTTCAAGACTTCCGCTCCTGTGATTACCTAATAAACGCCTCATAAGTGAGGCGGACCGGCCAAACATTCAACCTTGGACGGTCGAGCAGCTGGCCAACTTGAGTCTTGCCGATGTCAACAGTACCGGACTCTCTCAATCCTTATCCCGACCCTATTCCCTCCTTCTCTCAAGTTACCTCCCCAGTAAGCTTGGTGCTCCGGCTTGATGAAATCAGGTGCGGTTGACGAGCTAATGAAGACAAAACCTTGGGGGATTTTGGCCACTGAGATGCCGGATGTGGACGTCTCATCCAACCAGTGGGTACCGACTTCCAAGATAAATACCAGGAGTTCGTTGCTGCCCACGCCCAGGCCATTGGGGAATCCACCCATTTTTCGTTCATTTCGGCGGAGGTTCGACGAAACGATCCACTCCTGACGACCTTTTTTGCCGTCCTAAATAATCGACACAGTCGGGCTACAGAGGCGGGGGGGCGGTTGTGTGCACTTGTCCTGGGGGGGGGGGTATCAGGTACGTTGCCTGTGACCTGGACTGATTCCTTTCCCGTTCGATACTCCACCTGGCGAGCCGGAAAATCGAGAAAAAGGAAAAATCGGCAGAGGACGGGATGTGGTATCCTGATTTAGGTGATCCATCTCCCTTTCTGAGTCTTTGGAAGATATCGACCAGCAGGATCCTTGGCGCAATCAATCATCGTGACCAGCTCTCCAATCGTCCTGGATTTCGAGTGCCCCGGCTCCGCAACAAATATAGCCGTCTACAGTGAAGAACTACTTGGCTCGTTTAATCGTTTTTTCTTCTCCTACCCAATTTCATATATCCGTCAATGTTTCTTTTACCTCTTTGTTCCACCCTTCATTTGTCCAACCCTTCCTTCCACCTCCTGCTATCCACATTGGTTAATAACCCGGGCCGGCTACTGACCAGATCGGCTGAAAGTGCCTCTAGAGGCACCTCCTTTTGCCATAGGGCGGCCCTGTTCCATCCAGGTCTGAGTATCAATTTCACAAGCCTGGTCATCAAACCTTCCTTCTCTAGACTGGTTGGATTTGGGTAGGTGGAATTCGCCCGTGGTCGATCCGATTTTCTCTGGTAACATGTTAATTTCCGCCAGTTCACCTAACATAACTGAATCCGAGATTGTTGAGGCCGACCTGATCTCGCATGGCCAACGTGGCCAGATGGTCTGCGCGATTGTTCCATTCTTTTTTTACATGTAGCACTTCATGCTCTGGCCATTTTCTCAGGTCTGACATGACCCGATCATTAAACATCTTTAGTCGGGGAGCCTTGCAGTCTATCTCCCCAATGATTTGTCGGATCACTAGAATGGAGTCACTACATAAAATAATCCGACCTTGTGTCTGACCGGCCAGCAAACTTAGGCATAGCAACAATCCTCGGTACTCCGCCTCGTTCACTGTTATGTCAGGTGTGAAGTCAGAGGCAGCGGCGACCACTTTCCACTCGGGCAGCATCCACAAGATGGCACTGTAGGCAACCACTCCCTTCTTGACGCTCGCTGGCCCGCCGAGGATCAGAACCATCAGCTCTTCTGCTGGACCAGCTGTGGAGTGTGATGGATTGTCGTGGCTGCTTTCGGGGCGGTATCGCTATCAGTGCTTCTTCCACTTCTACCCTTGGAGTCATGCTGGCCGCTAATGTGTCCAATATCTCTTTTTCTCCTTTAGTGCTCTTGATCACTTCTAGAGACCACTGGGACAACAGTGCAGCCCATCTGCCTAGCCGACCACCAATTCCGTTCCCTATAAGAAGCCATGACAAGATCAATCGCCTCGATAACACCATAATAGGGCGGGATGCCAGCATCGTATAACATACATCCAGAATCTGTAGCAAGGCCAAAACTTCTTTGTCCACCAGCCCATAGTTTACTTCGTTGGTTTTCAATGTACGGCTGGTGAATATCACATGCCAATACACTCCATCATGATCCTGCACTAGGGCAGCCGAGATAGCCCACTTGTTCGCATAGATGATGACCACTGGTATCTTATCCACATCAAAGTGCCTCAGAACCGGTGTGGTCGCCATCTTTGCTTTCAGCATACCGAAGGCCACAATCGCCATGATCATGTGGTCATCAGACCTGGCCAGATTAGGGTCGGTGATTCGGTCACCTGCTAGTACTGACGGGTTTACCTTCCCATTGGCTGAAATGGCTGACCCGGCCAGCGTTTTTTCTTGCCGGTCCTGCTCCCTCAACTTCTGGTAGTCCACCTCCCGCAGTTCGTACAGCACTGCTGCGTAGACCGCAAAGTCCTCGATGAAGCCACTGTAATAGTTCAGGCTGCATAAAGAGGATTACATGGCCTTCAATGACCGCGGGAAGGGAATATTACTCAAGGACTCCAAATCTTTTGGGTTGGCTTCCAATCCAGCAATCAAGACTTGGTGACCCAAATAGGTCACTTTAGTCTTCCCCCAGAAACGTTTCACTACATTAATCGAGAGATTCCACTTTTCACACGAAATCATCATTTGCTCCACTTTTTTGGATAACCAATCCCAAGTAGTAGCCGTCACGAGAATGTCATCGATGTAGGACCGCCACCCCAAAACCGAAGGTTTTTGGTCGGGGCCAAGATCACCTTTGGTGAACACGTCACCGACCTGGGCAGGATCTTGGTCCACCTTGTCTTGAAATGCCCATACAACGCGTTATCTTTTAGTCGCTAATAAATCTAGGGGCATTTTTTAGGCCAAACGGCATTAGGTTCCACTCGAAAAACTCGAAGGACGTAACAAACGCACAGACTTTCCGTGCACGGTCGGTCATAGAGATCACCCAAAATCCACTAGCCATGTCCAACAAGCAATACCATAAAACTTTGTCCAGATCCTCCAGGAAGTCGTTAATCAACGGCATCATGTAAATCATTAGCTTAGTTAGCCGGGCTACCAATCGGTAGTCAATGCACAACCTTTTTCCACCCCGTTCTTATTTATAATGATTACGATAGGTGACGCCCATGGTGAGGTGGATGGCTGGATGATCCTGGTAGCCATCAGTCCTTCAACGAGTTCAGACAGCTTTTCCCGATACGGGGGCGACCCTTCAGCACCTTTGTGCTACCGGTTTTGCGTTACCCACATCGATATCGCATACCGCCCTATGGGGGGACGAAGGTTGTGCATTACCTTGGCCGATCAGCAGATGTCTCTTTTTCCATATGATATCCTTTAGCCAGCTGATCTCCTCCGGAGGGTTCACTTCTGGGTCTCCAACCTGTAGATCGTCCATAGTACCTGCTGGTGGGCAGGAGTCACCTCACGTAGCACTGCCCTCTGATCTTCCATGCCTTCGACATATTGGTCACCCCCTTCGTGAATGCAGATCTGGTCGGCTTCAGTCTCGGTCCCAACAGAACTTTAGCCTTGCGCCGACGGGGTCTCCGCTAAACCAACTGTATCATTCGTCTCCGATTTTTCGGCTATATCGCCCGAAAGGGGTTCCGTCCTGCTATCCTCGGGTTGACCTGGTCTCCCATCCTGGCCAGCTTCGGCTAATTCCAAATCCAGGTCAGGTGGTTCCCCATCGTGGTCGGCTTTGGTAAATTCCGAATCCAGACCAGGCGACTTTCCGTCGCGGTCACCCCCGGCTAATTCCGAATTCGAGTCAGGATTAGTCGATCCAGCATCATCCTGCTCACAGGGCAGGCCAGCATCAGAGGTGGCCGCACTTATGACTCCGACCTGCCTCCCCTCCTGATCCAGCTGTTCGCCCGTCTTAGACAGTGTGAGCAAGAGTTCGTCGACTAGGGCGGGATCTCGGTTGGCACGCTCAGCCTGATTCGGCGATGGCCGGCTCCGTATCAATATTCTAGAAGGGATCCGGTACTCGGATTTGGCCACTATTGGAGTCGGTCTACCTCCACAGATTCTTCCTCGGCGCGGGTTCATGCCCAAAAAAACGACGTATCTAGTGCTGGGAAAGTCAAATTTTAGAGTAAGATCCTTGGTCACACCGTTTCCCAGAAAAATATTACGCATTCTTAGAACATATACGCGAGTACCTTCTTGATCTAGGCAGCTGCTAAGTTTTTACAGTGCTTGAGGTGTTTCGGATCCGTCTGCGTCATTTTGAGAAGTGTCAACGTTAAAGGCCATCTCTCGAAATGTCATTGACCCAGTTGGAATGAAGCCTCGATACCGACGTGGTCACCTTAATTTGATGGCGCGATCTGGCAAAGCTGACGATGACAAGACTGCTAGCAATCGAAAGAGCTCAATGACAGTGAACACATCTCTCGTTAGTTGCGCCTTATCACACCAAAAAGAAAGGAAGGTCGACAAGGATGGCCACCGTCGTACGAGCTCGAACTGGGAATGCGCTCACTCTACACAGAAATCCCCCCGGTTATGTTGGCAGCGAGGTGCAAGTTCTGCGAGACGTTCGATCGCGAGAATGCGCACGAGGACCCTCTCCCCTCCAATTACCATCGTCTTCTGGATACAAAGAAGCGAGCGAGGCGGTCGTCAACCTACCAGATGTATTCTTTTCGTCGGGGCAACTTCATGACGCACCTCCGCAACGAGCACCCAGTCAAGTTCAGCCAGTTTGAAAGCTTCCCGATGGACGCCAAAAGGTCCTTCTTTCCGAAGGCCGGTTTTTTTTCAGGAATGCTTCTCGTCACGATCAAGCCAGCGATCATTGATGTCCTCGCTAGCTTCTTCTTGGTGAAAGCCGACAACAAACGCAGAGTTGGAGAGATTTCAGTGGATACCATCTTACGCGACTTCGACTTGCTCGACGGCAACTACCGTTTTTTTATCCAGAACCTCAAGCAGTTTGACACTTTTGTCAAAGCACTGACGAGGGTTTCCAGTATTTCACCGGTTGCTGATCCCTTCGATATTTTCGAAATAGCCTACGACAATGCAAGCAGAGGTCGTCCTAATGAGACAGCCATCGCCCAAGACATGCGCCGTGTCATCGCACTCAATCTTGCCGCCATCCGCAACTTTCTTGAATCGGTGTGGGACTTCGAATTTCCGTTGATGGTGCGTCTCACAAGTCAGAGGGATATCCAGACGTGCGTGTATCTTTTGCGCTCCACGCCTAGCTTCATAACATCGACTTGATGGCAATTCCGGTGCGGAATCACAGCCACACGGCCGACAACTACGCAGAACGAGTCCTGTTCCTCCTCTAAAAGGTGTCGGGGTGGCACATCTTATCCAAGCTGATGTCTGTGACAAGTGACAGTGCTGTCACCATGATCGGCTGCAGGAAAGGGTTTGCACTCCGCATCCGCTGTGCGTAGGAAGCTGAGGGGAGGGGGCAATTGCTGTGAACTGGTGCGGAAGCCACCAGCGGAACTTGGCTCTGGACGAGTTTCTTACCTGCCTGGATGTGTTCGTGGATTTTCGGCCAAGGCTTGGAGCTGAAACCTCCTTCACAAGATTGCATGACAGCGTCGCAGCAAAGCTCGTCGGGTACTCAACCACCCGATGGGAGTCCATCTACCAGACTTGCCACTTCTAGCAAGCTAACTATGCAGTCTTGATTGAGCTCCAGGATGCCAGAAACAAGCCTCGCTCGAGTGATTCGTGGTGGCTAAGCCTGTTTCTTGTTGCGAGTGTGGCTGCGTGAGTCCAAGAGTGCTTCAAGGAAATGCAGTTCCGAACTGTTACATTGGGTGAACAGTATAATTCCCTACGACACTGGCTCATGCGCTTCAAGTACGCTTTAGAGCCGACGGTGACGGTGGCACCAAGTTTTCACTGCAGAAGATTCAAAGGCGGCTCTATCTTATATCGGTCGTCTCGAAACCGCCTCGGAGTGCTTCACGAAGAAGAATTGACTCGCCTGCTCGATGGAGGACGGCTATCACAACCTTCATCGCAGCAATCCAAGCCATTTTGATTGAAGTTTGTCCGGAAGTACGAGCGACTGCCCCAGCGACGCCACATGCAGTCCTCAAGAGCAGCGACGACGACTTCTCCGACCTTCTTACCGCCCACTTTCAGCGGCTGGAAGCCCATTTCAGCCGAGGAGCATCCGACAAGATTTGATAGCAGTTCATTAGCTCTACGCCGTAGACACGGCCTTTGCAGGGATAGTTGATGGAGCAAAGAGATCAAAACTTGTGGAGGCGTTGGAAGCTGTCGACACCGAGAAGGTGCTCCATCTCCTGGTCGCTTTCCTTGTTGGTCTGGCAGTGAGATCACCTGGTACCCACACTGTTGAGAGGGATTTTAGTCGTTTGAAACAGAACATATGACCAGCGGGGTACGTTGAACAACATCGCACTAGAAGGCCACCTCCAACCTAGCCAGTATTAGCTCCTGAAGGAGCTTACTGCTTCTGTGACCAAAACTGCGAATGTCTAACTTACCTAATACAGCATTTCCATACAGTTGCTGTTTGAGTTCCTAATTTAAGATTTCCACATTGCATAGTTTAACCAAAATTAGGTTTTTTTGATTTTTTTGCCTAGTTTTCTGAGGCCTGGTAATACCTCTTATGCATCCCCGAAGGGAGTAAGTACAGGTCAAAGGTTAGGTAATGGTATAGTTCTTAGGTGAGGTACTATGTCGATTGAAGCATGTATGAAATGAAAACGTGTATTGAAAAAATTATATGAACGTATTAGAATCAATTATCCTATTTTTTTACACGAAGGCCCTTGTACAAAAGCTGTACTGTACCGAGACGCTAATTGAAAAGTGTAAGGGTAAGATCTGATCGCTGTTCCGGAAACTGTCCAAGTACCAACCTGTATCACACGTTGATATATGTCACTTCCAGTGAGCATGCGCGCTGTACTACATGTATTGATGTCTAAGGGCTGTGTGTCGTAAAATGATAAATAATTATCGATTTCCCCCGGGTCGTGCTGATGGCTTCGGTCGAGGACTCGCAGTACACGCACATCTACTCTACTTCTATCTCTATTATATATATTACTTCATCTATGATTTCGGTACAAATGTGCTCGTTCCAGAACACATCATGGAGGTGTTCCGGAATTCCACGATCTCGGAACACTAATGTGCAAAAACCAATTTGTTTTGTCCAATCAGGTGTCGCTATTTTTCAGTTCAGAACGCAATTCCGGTACTTGGACAAGGGCCGAAGGCACCAAGAAAATTCTGAGGCGAAAAAAAGTTTTATGAGGTGTTCGTTTAGCGGCGTAGCGGACAAGAATCCCGGTTCTTGTCTATTTTTTTACACGAATTAGTCCGTGCCAGAATAATTTCGAACACAGACTACTTTTGCAGATAATTACGGTGGGGGGAGTAGCGAGTAGATCCAGAAATTCTGAAGCGAATCAACTCGACGTGTACTCTGAGCCGAAATTCATACTTCATGTACATACTAGCTTATAGCTAAAGGCTAATTAGACTACATATTACTACTATTACTACTGTACTATTGGGCCTTGCAGATTTTTGTTCCTCCGATCTGGACCACAGATCAAGGCTACAGATCGAAGATGTGGATTTTGGTCGGACTGTACATCCGTGCGTAAAAATGAATTGGACATTAGATTGCACTAGGCTGACAAATATGTCACTACCTGAATCTGTTTACTTCAGGGCAGTATTTTGGAGCCATTGTATTGAGCATAGAATTATCAAGTGTAATTTTGCTTCATTAAACTACCGTAATGATGCGGACTCATTCGTGGAAGACTTAGATGAGCGCATGGTCGTGGAAATTTAAACAATCTCAACACCACCATCGACCTCCCTGGCGTCACACAAGCGGTGATGTATTTCGGTAGGTGGTGAGCAATGTTACCGTTTCACATGGTATGACGACTCTATTGTTTATTCATACAGGCCAAACACTGTTTCAGTTGTGTATGACCCGCTATCCAAAGGACATGGATTGTACAGTATAAAATACCTACACATAGGAAAGCCCAAGTTTTGGTACGGAGTCCCTCCTGATGCTGTCAAATAGCATCCTTTCCGCTTTTTTTAAGGCCACAGTTTGACCGACCGTTCATGCTTATGTAGCCCCTCAACCGCAGTCAATGTTTCGATACGACGTTGACAAGCAGGAGCTCCTGGCGTGCATTATCGATTACATTCACAAGTATGACTTTATGAAAATGATGGAACATGCCGGTAAGCGGTTGATTCAAGAGGAAGGAGAAATCACTGTATTGATCCCTAAGCACAACGGCAAACGGTTTTGCTTGGCCATTACCAAGTATTTTATGACGATTCCATCGCGATATACAAAGGTGACTGTCGTCCGAAACACGGCGTCCAATAATACCGTCGGTAGCAACGGTGTCATACCCCAAGAAGACAAAAAAGACTACGCGCACCCACCCTATAGTACGAGTACAGTTGCCAGTACGAAAGCGTCTGTTGTGGAATGAATGTTAGATATCCGGATACCGGATAGTGACCAATTTGCTGAAAGACACAACAGAAATGAAGGACACCCAAGATGCAGGGCGTCAACCATAGGGCGGTTACAGAGAAAAGAAAGATACCCAAGACGCAGGGTGTCTAGGGCAGGTCCATCAAGGAGTTGCGACACAAGGCATCAACCGCAGGGCGGTTACAGTGGAAAGAAAGACAGGGCGTCTACGGCAGGGCCGTCAAGGAGGGCCTCAACCGCAGGGCGGTTACATGTATTTTGGGATGCAGGGCATCCAGACGCAGGGCGTTTACCTCAGGGCGTTTACCTCAGGGCGATTACGAAGGTGAAGGCAACTTCAACTTATATAAGGAATTTGTATATGCACATATATTCATGTTTATCTAAAAAAAATTGGGCGTGCAAGGTGAGGTGTCAGTTGGCAATCTCACAGGTGGAGCGCAGGGCGCTACAGTATTGAGTAACGTGCAGGGCACTTACTACCACCTCACCTTGAGACCCCGGGGCTATTCAGGCACCGACCGTAACGGGGTTTATACTTCCTACTTTCCTACAGAATAAACTGTAGAAGTGCATAGCAATAAGAGGAAACACTGTATTATTACTAATTATACTTAGTACTACTATAAAGTACATCCACACAAAGGTCATAGAATGGAGATGGCCACAACAAGTGACAAAACCCATCAATGAATCGTCAGTTATCACGAGATGGTAATTTTTTACTGTACAATATTCATTATGACGTTGCGACACGATGTTGGAAGCGGTAGAAGTGCGACAACCCGCTATGATCAGAACATACAAAAGGTAAGATATATTAGATAATCATAGTCTAACCTAATATATATAGGGCGTGCGGTATGGGTGCAGGATGAGAAGTGTGATGGAGTAGTGCGGGGCACTCACTCCAAGGTAACCGAGCAGGGCTCAAAATGGTTAGTTGTCAATTATCTCTCATCTGCACACCCATCGAGTTCCCGGAGCCATTCGACCCCGCCTGTTGTGGGTTGACTTACTTCCTTAAATAAGTGCTAATTAGGAGCTAAACTATCACTAATTATGGGTACACTAAGTGGTACACCAGATCCTACTCAAGGTACGGCTGACCCTAATTTAGGTAGTTTACAACAGATTATGAGCCCAACAGCGGCAGGTTCAAGGGACCGCGTTTCAACCGAACCGGGCTCGGTCCGCAGGGTCGCAGAAGGGAATACTCCATTCAACATTCTGGTTTTCTCCCGTCAAGAAGAAAGAAGAAATCTGGGAAATAGTCAGAGATCACTCGGGGAGGAACTAGCTAAGGCACAAGAGAATTTGACAAGCCAAGAGGAAATGAATACGGCCGGACATAGTGACCAGATGCAGATGTACCGAAACATGGCGCAGGAATTCCGCATGGAGCCATTCAACGAAGAAGGATTCAAGGTCTACAAAGTAAAGATGAGAGCGAATCTGAATGCAGCGGGATTATTAGCGCTGGTCACCGGGAAGGAGAGATACGATTTTTATTGGCCGGTAGAGATGAAGGACACCTGGGACTGCCGATATGCTGAAGCGCATGCGATGATAGTTGGAAGTCTTGCAGATGCGGTGGTGATACGCATGGAAGAAGTTATTGAGACGGGAAATCCCATTCGTCTCTGGGATGCTTTGATAACAGAATACGATGGAATGCCGGCGCGAAATAGGATCGTTGTGGAGAAAGAAATTTTCAATTGCTTCCTAAGACCTGGAGAGCGCATGGAGGACTACATTAACGAGATGACACAACTCGAAGGCGAGTTACGCAAGGCAGGGGAGATCATGGATGAAGAAAAGTTTGCAGAGCTGCTACTGTTTCAAACAAAAGAAGTCTACCCGGATCTCTACAAAGAGTTTTCACGCATGAAGTCGCTGTCAGTGGAGAACAAAGAAAGCATACGACAAGTCAAGAACCGGTTGATTTATGTGGAAGAACAAGAACGCAAAAAGCGCGGCGACGCTAGGCGCGAGGTTCAGATGAACAATGTAGAACATCGGTAAAACATAAGACAAGTTACTACGCAAGGAAGGCGTGAGACATTACAAGAGGCAATGCGACGGAGCCCTTGCAGAATATGTAACGAGTACGGACACTGGATACGTGATTGTCCGCGCAGTATGCGTAACGGTGGGGAGGCAAACCCAAGTCGCTATGTACGAAGTAATAGAGGAGGCCGTGCAGGCCGCAGTGGCGGACGCGGTGGTAGACACGGTGGACGCGATGGCAGACGCGGAGGTCGCGGCGACAACCAAAGTCGATATAGTGGATGGCGATCCAACTACTCCGGAGGTGCAGGGACACAAGATGAACCAATACCAGTCCTCATGGTGCAGGCTAGCACCAAGGAGCCATTACTCTCTCCAGACATGATTGAATGGGAACTTGACAGCGGAAGTCAAGCAAACGTGTGTAATCTACGAGATGCCTTTCTCGAGGTATACACGGTTCAAGGCAAAGACTTAGTCATGATGAATGGCACCATTTCTACGGTAACGCAGATGGGTACGGTGTTACTCTGCGTGCAGAATGAACTCACAGGCAAGATTGAGATACGCAAGCTGGAAGACGTATGGTATGTACCAGAAGCGCGTGCCAACATTATTGCATTTGATTACTTCCAGTCGCGTAATTACAAGGTGACACTTCATGGCGAAGAACAATCGATAGCTCACGTAACGAAGGGAAACATCAAGATCAAGTTCAATAAGATAAATGCACTCTACAGACTTTGGACACATGTCTACACTGGTGCTGGGCGTGAGATACTGGGCGTCTCGCTTCTGGATAAGCACAGCAAGGCCAAAGAAAAGCAAGCACAAACAGATGCACGAACGTGGCACAAGCG
>MIQA02009925.1:0-22922 GCA_001887855.2 Sclerospora graminicola | reverse complement strand
TTATAACCAAACCCCTTATCGGCTCCGTCTTCCCCCCCAAAAATAACCAATAAGACACCTATTACAAACCCCACAAAAAGTATAGTAAAAAAGATTTGATGTTGTTCTATGGATTTCTTTTTTTTTTCTATTTCATCTTGATCAATATTATCTTCATCATCTAAGAAGGTTAAGTCAAAGGGTAGAAAAAAATACATACAAAATAAGTAAATAGATAATAAGTTTTTTTTTTTTAAATATCGATAAATTTTGAATATAAGAATTATTGATTGAATTATTTTTAAAATAATCATATTTTTGAAAAAATATATATTATAATAATAACATATATTGTAATAAATTTTGAAATGTATAACAAAAGTATACTAATAAGATTTTGTTTAATCCCTTAAACCATTGATTTTTTAATAATTTTTATTTTACTTGTTATAAAATTAAATTTTTCAAAGAGAAATTTAATTTAATTTAAAATATGTTAAAAAGATGTTTTTAATTTAAATTTTTTTGCGTAAAATATAGATACACACAAAGAATAAAATAAAATCTTCAAGATCCTCAATATAAATGATAATTTCTTCGAACGACTGAGAAAAAATATATAAATCGACAAAAAAGAGATATAAATCGACGAAAAAAGGCAAAAATCTAATAGATAGATATATAGCAGCCATAATTTTCATATAATATTTTATTTTATAACTTAAATATTTATATTTTTCTGTTTTTGAAAATTTTTGAATTTTATATATTATTATTTTAAATAAATTTATAAGTATTAACAACATAATGATTTGTATTATTGAAATAAAAATATATTTTTATTTTATATTTTTATATTTGATTTATTAGTTATCAATTTTATCACCATAAATTAAAGTTACATAAACAATGTAAAAAAAAAATAAAGCTGAAAAAAATGAAATGTAAGATCCAAAACTGCTAACAGCATTCCAACCACTCATAGCATCAGGAAAATCTGGAATTCTTCTAGGCATTCCAGCTAACCCTAAAAAATGCATTGGAAAAAAAGTAATGTTTACACCAATAAAAAATAACCAAAAATGGATTTGACCTAAAACTTCTGGATATTTACGACCAGAAATTTTTCCAATCCAAAAATAAAATCCTGTAAAAATACCAAAAACAGCACCCATAGATAATACATAATGGAAATGTCCTACAATATAATAAGTATCATGTAAAGCAATATCTAAACCTGAATTAGACATAACAACACCAGTTACTCCACCCATAACAAATAATAAAATAAATCCTAAAGTAAATAATAAAGGTGTTTCAAATTTTAAAGAACCACCCCACAAAGTAGCTAACCAACTAAAAATTTTAATACCTGTAGGTACTGCAATTATCATGGTAGCAGCTGAAAAATAAGCCCTAGTATCAACATCTAATCCAACAGTAAACATATGATGTGCCCAAACAATTGAACCTAATAAACCTATAGATAACATTGCATAAACCATACCTAAATAACCAAAAACATTTTTTCTAGCAAAAAAAGCAGAAACTTGACTAATAATACCAAAAGCGGGTAAAATTAAAACATAAACCTCTGGATGACCGAAAAACCAAAATAAATGTTGATATAATACAGGATCACCACCACCAGAAGGATCATAAAACGAGGTATTTAAATTTCTATCCGTTAATAACATCGTAATAGCACCAGCTAAAACAGGTAAAGTTAATAATAAAAGAAAAGCTGTAATAAGAATAGACCAAACAAATAAAGGTAATCTATGAAAACTTAAACCAGGCGATCGCATATTATAAATAGTTGAAATAAAATTAATTGCTCCTAATAATGATGAAATCCCTGATAAATGTAAACTAAAAATAGCTAAATCAACAGAAGGCCCTGAATGTGCTTGAACACTTGATAGTGGTGGATAAACCGTCCAACCTGTACCAGCACCAGATTCAACAAGAGCTGATGAAACTAATAATAATAAGGCTGGAGGTAATAACCAAAAACTTATATTATTCATACGGGGAAAAGCCATATCAGGTGCACCAATTAATAAAGGAACAAACCAATTACCAAAACCACCAATTAAAGCAGGCATTACTAAAAAAAAAACCATAATAAATGCATGAGCAGTAACTACAACATTATATAATTGATGATTTCCCATAAAAATTTGATTACCTGGTTGAGCTAATTCCATTCTAATTAAAAGAGATAATGTAGTACCTATAATACCTGCAAAAGCACTAAAAATTAAATATAAAGTTCCTATATCTTTATGATTTGTTGAAAAAAGCCATCGAGTAGACCATTGTTCAATATTTTGAAAATTCATTTATATATTTTAAAATTTTTTAATTAAATGTAAAATTATATTTTTATTTTTAGAGTAAAAAACGTTGGTTTTTAATCTTTATTATTTTTAATAAAAAAATTTTTTAATTTTATTAATTATTTGTTTAATGTCAGTAAATATTAATAAAATTAAAAAAATTATACTTATGATTTTAAATAACATAGAAATTTTTAATTAAATATTAAAATTAATTTTATTTTTTAACCAACTTAAATAATCCACTAATGAAACAGCTTCAACAACAATAGGCATAAATCCATGATTTACACCACAAATTTCACTACATTGACCATAAAAAACACCTTCTCTTTTAATAAACATTGATGTTTGATTTAAACGACCTGGACATGCATCTAATTTAATACCTAATGAAGGGATAGCCCATGAATGTAAAACATCAGAAGAAGTAATTAATATTCGAATATGACTATTAGTTGGAACTACTACTCGATTATCTACCTCTAAAATACGAAATTGACCTATAGCTAAATCATCTTCTTGTATCATATAACTATCAAAAATTAAAGGTTCATCCGAAAATTCAAGATTATCTGAATATTCATAACTCCAATACCATTGATTTCCAATTACTTTTAACGTTATAATGGGGTCAATTACCTCATCCATTGAATATAATAATGCAAACGAGGGGATAGCTATAATTAATAAAATTAGAGCAGGAATAGAAGTCCAAATAATTTCAATCGTAGCACCATGTACAATAGTTGAGGGGATTTTATTTTTTTTTTCATTAAAAAGAATAATAACTTTAAATAATAACCAACAAACAAATACTGTAATAATAATTAAAAAAAACATTAAATCATGGTGAAAATTTATAATACCTTCCATAACCGGTGTTGCTGGATCTTGAAAACCTGCTTGCCAGGGTTCAGCATAATCCATTAATGTATTTTGAAATATAATATAATTTTTTATTATCATAAAATTTTTAAAAGTTTGTTATTTTAGTTTTTAATATATACAAAATTAATTAATTTAAAATTAAATAAATTAGTAATATTTAATTTTTTTCTCTTAAATACTATACAATTTTAGAAAAGTTTTATTTTAAAACTATTTTTATTTATAAATATTATAAATCTAAATTGAAATTCCCTTTGGTTGAAAAGTATTTTAAATAAAATTTTATTTTTATAACTTGAATTTAATTAATTTCAGATTTTATAAAATTTTTTTGATTTATAATATTTATAAATAAAAACAGGAAAAATGGGACTTGAACCCATAACAATAATTTTGGAGACTATGATTTTACCAATTAAACTATTTTCCCCAGATCTTAAAGTTAATTTAAGAATGTTTAAAGATCTCTTCCAGACACAGGTTCCCCTACGACTACCTTGTTACGACTTCATCAAAGTTACTAATTACTTTCTAAGTATTTTAATTTATTTAAATTAAATTATAAATTATTTTAATTAAATAGTTATTTAAAATTATTAAATACATTAAAATCATTTTAAAAATAATTAACTTCCCTGATGTGACGGGCGGTGTGTACAAAGTCCAGTAACATATTCACCGCAACATGCTGTTTTGCGATTACTAGCGATTCCAACTTCATAAGGGCGAGTTTCAGCCCTTAATCCGAACTAAGATAATTTTTAAAGATTTGCTCCAACTTAACATTATTGCTTCTCATTGTGATTATCATTGTAGCACGTGTGTAGCCCAACTCATAAGGGCCATAAAGACTTGACGTCATCCCCATCTTCCATTAACCTATCATTAATCTTTTTGTTAAAGTTCTTTTATTTTATTTTAATAAATTAGCAACTAACAATAGGGGTTGCGCTCGTTAAAGGATTTAACCAAACATTTCACAACACGAGCTGACGACAGCCATGCAACACCTGTTTTTTATATAAAATTTTATATAAAAATTAGCAAGAGTTGGTAAGGTTTTGCGCGTATTATCGAATTAAACCACATGCTCCACCGCTTGTGTAGACTCCCGTCAATTCCTTTGAATTTCAATCTTGCGATTATACTTTTCAGGCGGAGTGCTTAACGCGTTAGCTGTTATATCTAAAAATTCTAAATATTAGCACTCATCGTTTACGGCATGGACTACCGGGGTATCTAATCCCGTTCGCTACCCAAGCTTTCGTTTCTCAGTGTCAGTATATACCCAGATAATTGCCTTCGCCATAGGCCTTCCTTCTATTATCAACGTATTTTATCACTCCAATAGAAATTCCATTATCCTCTATTTATACTCTAGTTTATCAGTTTTGAAAAAATGTATAAAGTTGAGCTTTAATTTGTTTCTTTCAACTTAAAAAACCACCTACAAACTCTTTACGCCTAATCATTCCGAATAATGCTCGCTCCTCCCGTATTACCGCGGCTGCTGGCACGGGTATTAGCCGGAACTTCTTTTTTAAGTACTGTCATTTTCCTCCTTAATGAAAGAGCTTTACAACCTAATTAGCCTTCTTCACTCACTCGGTATTACTGGATCAAGCTTTCGCTCATTGTCCAAAATTCCCCACTGCTGCCTTTAAAAAAGTTTGGGCCGTGTCTCAGTTCCAATGTGGCTGATCGTTCTTTCAAACCAGCTAAAGATAAAAGGCTTGGTAGGTCTTTTAAACTACCAACTACCATAATCTTACGCAAACTCATCTTTTAACGTTAAAAACTTTAATTTATTTATTCAGTATTTTTATAAAAATAATTATTCTGAATTAAAAGGTAGATAATTCACGTGTTACTCACCCGTCCGCTATGTTTTAAATACATTTAACTTGCATGTGTTAAGCATACCGATAGCATTTATTCTGAGCCAGGATCAAACTCTATTTAAATTTTAATATTAATTATTTAATAATAATTTTTCAAATAATTAAATTTTAAAAATTTAATTAATAAAACATTCTTATATTAATTTTATCTTAAAAGATAAAAATTTTTTAATTTTTAATAAATAATTTTCATTAATAGTTGGAGAAAGTAGGATTTGAACCTACGTAGAAAATATTTCAACAAATTTACAGTCTGCCGCTTTTAACCCCTCAGCCATTTCTCCTTTATATTTTGATGTGATTAGTGGGACTCGAACCCACAATATTTACTTGGAAGATAAAAGATTTACCAATTAATCTATAATCACAAAAAAATGTCAATTCTATTATTATTCCCATTAAATTAAAAAAATGGAAATACCAAATACTGCCTTTGGGTCCATTATATTTATTTAAGCAAAAAAAGGGATTTGAACCCTCAACATTAACCTTGGCAAGGTTATACTCTACCATTGAGCTATTTTTGCTAAGAATTTATTATAAAAAGTGAATTTAATAATAAAAATAATTCATGATTATTTTGTACATTTGTATGAATAGATACATCAATAGATGGTATATTTTTAAATTTTGAAAATTCAGTTTGTAATTCAAAAAAATCAAAAATATTTGAAATTTGAAAATCAAAAATATTTTTATTTTTACAATTAATTTTTATTGAAGTTAAATGTGGTATAATAAAAATTAACACTTTTTCTAAAAAATTAAAAATATTTTTCCGTCTTAAAGTAACTTTACAACCAATAATTGAATTTTTTTTTATTTTTAAATAAATATTATTTTTTTTTGATTTAGTTATAAGAGGTTTTTGATTAGTTATTAATTTTAAAAGTAAAATTATATTAATTAATTTTTTTTTTTCAATATTTGTATTTTTAAATCCAATATTTAAACAAATTTTAGTTATTTTAGGAATTTCAAATATATTTTTAAAATTTAATTTTGTTAAAAGATCATATATAATAACATTTTGATAATGATTTTGTAAATTTTTTTCCATAGATTTTTATAAAATATTTGAAGCTAATGATAATATTTTAAAATTTTTTTGTTTTCGAAATTCAGAAGTAATTGGACCAAATATACGTGTTCCTAAAGGTTTATTTTGATTATTTAAAATAATTATACAATTTTTATCAAATTTTATTAGATTACCAATTGTACTTTTTTTTTGATATATTGTATGAATAACTAAAGCTTTAAATAAATCACCTTTTACTATTTTAATTTTTTTTTTTTGGTTCAAACGTAATTTCTTAGTTGAAATTAAAATTGTATCTCCAATTTTTCCTACTTTTTTTTTATAAATTTTAATACATTGTCCTATTTTAATACCACTATTATCATTTATTTTTAATTTAGTTTGAATTTGAATCATAATTAATTATTTTATTATATTATAATAAAATGATGAGAGCAGGACTTGAACCTACATCTTCAGATTATGAGCCTGACAAGTTAACCTATTACTCTATCTCATCATATGCGCAATTTTCGGAAGAAAAGGATTTGAACCTTTGATCTTCTGTTCCCAAAACAGATGCATTAGCCAGACTATGCTATCTTCCGTTTAATTATAATGATGGTAGGACTCGAACCTACAACATTAGGATTATGATTCCCACGCTCTACCTTTAAACTACATCATCTTATTAATAGGTCGAAGTGGGATTTGAACCCACGAGTTAATTTAATTAACCGATAGTTTAGCAAACTATTGCCGTAAACCGCTTGGCTATTCGACCCCAATATAAAAACTTCTTTGATAGGATTTGAACCTATAACCTAATGGTTAACAGCCATTTGCTCTACCGTTGAGCTACAAAGAAATAAATATATTTAAATTTTGTAAACTTTTAGTATTTTAAAGCTAAATATTTTACAATACTTACACTTAAAACCTATCTATGTAATCATCTTTTACAGTTTTTTTATGAAAAATTTTTAAGAACGGTTTCTTACTTAGATGCTTTCAGTAATTATCCAAAATAAATTTAGCTACTCGGCAATGCTTTTAAACAACCGATACACCAGAGATTTACCCTTCTCGGTCCTCTCGTACTAGAGTTAGATTCTTTCATTTTTCAAAATATCTATAGAAGATAGGAACCAAACTGTCTCACGACGTTCTAAACCCAACTCACGTACCACTTTAATCGGCGAACAGCCGAACCCTTGGAACCTTCTTCAGCTCCAGGATGTGATGAGTCGACATCGAGGTGCCAAACGACTCCGTCGATAGGAGCTCTTAGGAGTCATTAGCCTGTTATCCCCGGAGTACCTTTTATCCGTTGAGCGATAATCTTTCCACAAAGAATTATCGGATCACTATGACCGACTTTCGTCCCTGTTTGATATGTCTATCTTACAGTCAAGCAAGCTTTTACCATTATACTCTACAATTGATAAAATTATCCAATTTGAGCTTACCTTTGTACACCTCCGTTACTCTTTAGGAGGTGACCGCCCCAGTCAAACTACCAACCATACACTGTCTATTTAAAAAATATTAGTTATTTATTTTAATAAGAGTGGTATTTCAAAGATATCTAAACAATTTACTAGCGTAAAGGTCTAAACGATTACCACTTATACTACACATATTAGATAAAATAACCATATAAAGATGTAGTAAAGGTTCACGGGGTCTTTCCGTCTAACTATAGAAAATCCGCATCTTCACGGATATTTCAAATTCACTGAGTCAATGTTGGAGACAGCGGGGATGTCGTTACACCATTCATGCAGGTCGGAACTTACCCGACAAGGAATTTCGCTACCTTAGGACCGTCAGAGTTACGGCCGCCGTTTACTGGGACTTCCATTCAATGCGTAAACATTTCCTTTTAATCTTCCAGCACCGGGCAGGTGTCAGACCCTATACATCATGTTACCATTTAGCAGAGTCCTAAGTTTTTATTAAACAGTCGCAACCCCCTATTCTGTGCCACCTAATTAGTTAAATTAGGTACTTTTTATCCCGAAGTTACAAAGTCATTTTGCCGAGTTCCTTCAACATAGTTCTCTCATTCACCTTAGTCTACTCGACCTATCCACCTGTGTCGGTTTAGGGTACGGTTTTTAATTAAAAAAGCTATTTCCTGAAAAATTTAAAATTTTTGTCACTTTTTTTAAAAAATTTAATTTAAAAATTATCCCATCAAAATTTGCTTTCGTCAAATCTTTCTTAGGGGCCGTTTCACTCTATAGAATTCATTTTAACATAGAAACCCTTGGATTTACGGTGATAATGATTAATAGTCATTATTTTTTGTTACTAATGCCAGCATTTTCTTTTCTGATATCTTCAATATATTTCACAATATATCTTTATTAATTTACAGAATGTTCCGCTACCGTTTTATTTTTTCATAAAACTTGCCGCTTCGGTAAATTTCTTAAGTCTCGATACATTTTAGGCGCAAAAAAACTAGACCAATGAGCTATTACGCTTTCTTTAAAGGATGGCTGCTTCCAAGCCTACCTACTGGTTGTCATTATTTTTTTACTTCCTTTTTCACTTAGAATATTATTTAGAGACCTTAGCGATCAATCTGGGCTGTTTCCCTCTTGACAAAAGACCTTAGCGCCTAATGTCTGTCTATTTAAATAACGTTTTTTTGTATTCGGAGTTTCCAAGAATTTAGTAAGTTTTTAAGCCCCTTAGCTCAATGAGTGCTCTACCCCAAAAAAAGATTTTAAATGCTCTACTTCAATAGATTTCGCGGAAAACCAGCTATCTCTGAGTTTGATTAGCCTTTCACTCCTAATCACAAATCATCTCCATATTTTGCCACATATGTGAGTTCGATCCTTCAAATAGTTTTACCTATTTTTCAATCTGTTCATAATTAGATCACTCAGTTTCGGGTCTTATTTATATAACTTACAGCTTTTTAAAACTTGATTTATCTACGCCTACTTTATTAAATTAAGCTTGCTATAACAATAAACTTGCTGGCCCATTATGCAAAAGGTACACTGTCACTTTTTTTAAAAGTTCCAATTGATTATTAACATTAAATTTCAGAATTATTTCAAACTCAAAAGTTTTTTTTCACCTTTCCTTTACAGTACTTGTTCACTATCGATCATTAATTTTTAAAAGGTTTTGAGGGTGGTTCCCCAATATTCAAAAAAGATTACACATACCTCTTTTTACTATTATAAAAAAAAATTATTCTACAGGACTTTCACCTTTTTTAGTAAATTTTTCAAAATTTTTCAAATAATTTAATTGATTTTTATAAACCTAATTTCCATTTTCATTCGTCATTACTTACAGAATCTCGTTTGATTTTTTTAATAGTTACTTAGATATTTCAATTCACTATTTTTAAAATTTTCACAAAGAAAAAGTTTTCTTTAGGAAATCTATATTTCGAAATAATATATTATTTAATATAGCTTTTCGCATTTTTTACGTCCTAAAAATAAAATTAATGCCAAGGCATTCATTTAATGCTTTTATTATTACTATTTATTTATACTTAAACCATTGAAATAAATTGAATTTTTATTTTTTTTTTAAATATTCATTAATTAATTTTAAATTTAAATGAAAAGGATATAAAATTGCTTTAAAAGTAGGTTCTTTAAAAAAAATACCTTTTTTTATTTTTTTATTTCTATATAAATATTCAGTTGTTAAGGGTTTTTTTGGTCTTTTTTCACCTAAAAAATAATAAATATCTTTTTTCTTTCGAAAATAATATTTTTTTTTTTTTTTATTAAAATAAGGTTTATTAATTTTAAAATTTTTATTAATAAATTTTTTTTGGTCATAATTTTTATTAATAAATTTTTTTTGGTCATAATTTTTATTAATAAATTTTTTTTGGTCATAATTTTTATTAATAAATTTTTTTTGGTCATAATTTTTTATTAATAAATTTTTTTTGGTCATAATTTTTATTAATAAATTTTTTTTGGTCATAATTTTTATTAATAAATTTTTTTTGGTCATAATTTTTTTTTTTTTTTTGCATATTTATAATTTTTTATAATAAAAACGATATCCCCCTTTTTTAATATAAAATTAGGTTTACTTATAATTTTATTATTAATTTGAACTTTTTTATGATTAATTAATTGTTTTGCTTGAAAAATAGTTTTTACTAATTTTAATCTTACTAAATTAATATCTAAACGACTTTCTAACATTATAATAAATTTTTGAAATATATTTATTTTATTATCTTTTTTTGATAATTTTTTAAATATATTTTTTAATTGATATTCATGAATACATCCATAAAAATTTCTAAATTGTTGTTTTTCAAATAATCTTTTTTGAAAAAATTTTTTACGTTTTTCAGGTTTAATTTCTTTTTTATATCGTAATTTTCTTTTAAATATATTCCATTTTTTTGATCTTAATTTTAATAATTTTAAATTTATATGAATGTTTTTATTATTTTGAAAACATATTTTATTTCTTGGTTTTAATTTATTCATATTATTTATTAAAACATTTTACGTAATAAATACATTAAAATATATATTGATTGAATATTTTTTGAATTTGTTACAATAGGATAATTAATATTTTTCATAGTTTGACTTGTATTAATTAATGAAATTATTGGAATTTTTAAAGTTGAAATTTCTTGATTTAAAAAAGTATCCTTAACTGAACTTTTAATTATTAAAATTAATTTGATTTCATGTTCTTTAATTAAATAATGAATTATTTTATTAAATGTTGTATTTCTAATTTTATTAGTAATTAATCCATTTATCCAGTCATTAGTAAAAAAAATAATATTAGAATGTTTTTTTTTAAATGCGGTTGTAAATAAAAATTTAATTTCATTTGAATTACCAATTATTAAAATTTTTTCTTTTTTTTTTATTGTATATTTTATTAATTTAAAAATACGTTTTAAAAAAAAAGAAACATTTTTTAAATTAATTATAGTATGATCATATCTATTACCATAAATAAATGGTAATATTTCTTTATTTGTATAAATTAATAAATCTCCATACATGTTTTTTGATTTAAATAATAAATTTAATAAAATGTTATTATTTTTTTTTTTTTTTATCATATTTAATTATTTTTTACTTTTTTTTCCTTCTTTTTGAAAAAATTTTTCATTTTTTAATAATAAACCTTTCCCTTTATAAGGTTCAGGTTGTTTATGATTTTTAATATAATAAACAAATTGGTTTAAAAATATATAATCAATACTACTAAAAATTAACATATTTGATTGATTAATAATTTTGATATTAGAAGGAATTGATATAATAATATCATGACTAAATCCTAATTTTAAAATTAAATTATTATTTTTAATAAAAGCTTTAAAACCTATACCTTTTAAAAATAAACTAATTTTAAAACCACGTAAAACACCTTTTATTTTTATTTTAATTAATTTATTATATAAATTTAAAATACTTTTTTTATTTTTAATTATATTATAATTAATTAATAATTTATTTTTTTTAATAAAACAATATATATTATTCATTAATGATAATGATAATAATCCTAAAGATGTTTCAAAAAAAATTATTTCATTTTTATTAAAAATTTTTATATTATTTGGAAAAATAAAACTTTGATCTATAAAAAAAAGTTGAATATTTATTAACGAACTTTTAAAAAAAATTTTATTTTTTAATTTCACATCTGTTTTTAATATTTGAATCATAATTTTAAAAAATTTGACAAATTAATTCACCACCAACATTTAATTTTTTAGCCTGTAAATCAGTTAAAATACCTAAAGATGTTGAAATAAGATAAAAACCTGTTTTTTTTTTATATAAATCTTTATTAGTTATATATAAACGTTTTCCAGGTTTTGATAAACGTTTGATATGTGTTACAACTGCTTTATTTTTTTTATATTTTAAATATATATTTAATTTATTTTTGGAATTTATTTTATAACTTTTTATAAATCCTTCATGAGTTAAAATATTTAGAATATTTATACTTTGTTTTGATTTGTTTTGTATAATTTTTGACTTTTTGGCTAAATAACCATTTTTTATTTGTGAAAATAAATTTGAAAGAGTATCTGTTACAATCATCATAATAAAATTTACCAACTATATTTTGAAACACCGGGTAATAAACCTTTTGAGGCTAATTTACGTAATTGAATTCTTGAAATTTTAAATAAACGATAAATACTTTTAGAACGTCCAGTTAAAATACATAAATTTTTAATTCGAGTAATAGAAGAATTTTGATGAAAAAAAAACCATTTTTGTTGTAATTTCCATCGTAAATCTTTTTTAATATTTAAATTTTTTGAAAGAATTTTTAATGTTAATCTATTTTTTTCAAAATTTTTAAATAAATAACGCTGTTTAATATTTTTTTTTTTTTTTTTTTGCATAAAATTATATAATTAAAATCAATATGGAGATAATCGGATTCGAACCGATAACCTTATATTTGCAAAACATATTTTCTACCTATTGAAATATATCCCCAATAAATGTATTGGGATTCGAACCCAAGACCATTGGATTAAAAGTCCAGTGCTCTACCAACTGAGCTATACATTTATTTAAAAATTAATTTAAAATAAAAATTTTTTTAAATAATAAAAATCTTTGATTCAAAAAAAAATTAATTTTTTGTTTTAATAAATTATGAATAATCGGAGTTTCTTGTTTTTTGGTTTTTTCTTTTTTTTTATGTATTGATAATTTTTTGGAAATAGATAATTCAAAAGTAGAACAAAAAGTTGTATAAAAATTATTAAAAAAAAAAAAAAAATTCTTTTTTTCAAAATTAATTTGATTTTTTTTTTTATTATCAAAAATTAATTTTTTTTTTCTAAATTTCAAATTATAACAAATTTGAGGTAAAAAAAAATAAGTAAGAATAATATAAAAAAAAAAGAAAAAAACCAAAAAACAAGAAACTTGATCTAAAAATGAAAATTGATCAAATTGTGGCATAATTTAATATTATTTCTTTTTTTTCAACATATTTTTTCTTTGAAAGAACACTTGTTTTTTCTTGAAAAAATGTTTATTTTTTCTTCTTTTTTTAATTTTTAAAAATTTTAAAATAAATCGAACATAAGAAAGTCTTGATAATTGTTTTTTTTTGAAATTATTAGTTTTTTTATTAAATGTATTATTAATTTTAAAATTTAAATATTTAAATTTATAACAATTAATTAATTGTGTTGCATTAATTTTTTTTTTATAAAGTCCTTTTTTATTATATTTATTAAAATAAAATCTTTTTCGAAAATCCAACGCAATATGTAATTTTTTAGGTTTCATTGTAAAAATATAACCTAAAATAGAAATAAGTATTTTTTTATTTCTTCGAGTTCCACCTAATACACGACCTTTAATTGAAGTATTTTTAGGATTTATAGCATATGGAAACATTATTTTATTAAATTGTTTTAATATATTATAAGTTAAATCATAATTAAATAATAAAATATTTTTATATTTTAAATCTATTGTTGAAATTTCACTTATTTTTATCAAAGTAAATGGTAAATAAATATTTTCATAATTATTGAATTCAATTATAGATGCTTCTAAAATTGGATTTTTATATAAAATTTGATCATTAAATAAAATATTTTTTAATTTAAATTTATTATTTTTTAAATAATTATTTTTTAAAAATTGTGAATATTTTAATAAATTATTAAGTTTTTGTTTTTTTAATTTCTTCATTTAAAATTATTAATTAGGCTTAGTAGGATTTGAACCTACAACTATACCGTTATGAGCGGTATGCTCTAACCAATTAAACTATAAGCCTTATTATTTATAAATAAATTTTGTTTTAACAGGCAATTTATTAGATCCTGCTTTAAGAACTTTTTTTGCATTTTCTAACGAAATACCACTAATCTCATATAAAATTTGACCTTTTTTAACTTTAGCAACCCAAAATGAAACATTTCCTTTTCCTTTACCCATACGATTTTCTGTAGGTTTTGTTGTTATAGGTATATCCGGAAAAATTCGGATCCAAAGAAATCCTAATTTTTTCATTTTTCGAATGATTATTTTACGTGTTGCTTCAATTTGTTTTGAAGTTAAACGGGATTCTTCTGATACTTTAATTGCATATTTACCGTAAATAATTTTACTACCTTTTATTGTTTTACCTATAACTTTACCTTTAAATTGTTTTTTATACTTAGTTTTTTTTGGGAATAGCATAATTAAAAAATTTTTTTCTTTTCTGTAAAAATATTTGTTTTTTTAATTTAAAATTAATTGTCTTTTTTAAGGGTTTAAAAAAAATCCATAATTTAATACTACAAATACCTGATGGTGTTTTAAATTCATTAAAATGATATTTTATATTATATTTTAATGTATTTAAAGGAATTTTACCTTTTTGAAACATTAGTTTTTTTTTACGTTTTGATTTATTTAAACGACCTTTAAATTGTAAACGATATCCAACAAAATTAGAAAATATTTTAAAAAATTCATTAAGCATATTATTAATATTATTTATAAATTTTTTATGTGTTTTTTTTCGTTCTAATGTTTGTTTAATATAAAATGTTATTATATTAATATTTTTAGTATAAAGTGCATAACTAAAATTATAAATCATTTTTTTGATATTTTTATTAATTCGATTATTTTTTTTTATTCGAATAAAAATCTTTTTTAAATGTTGTCTTAAATTAATAAATTCAAAAAAATAAATATTTTTAATAAATATTTTTATATTATTATTTGGATAATATAAATTGAAATGATGTATTATTTTATTAAAAGATAATTTATAATATTTTTTTGCATTTTTTTGAATATAAATATATATATTTATATTATTTGATATTTTTATAATTTTAATATCAATTAATTTTAAATTTTTATAATTAAAAATATTTTGAAAATATTTTTTTATTTCTAAATCAAAATGTAATAAACCGGAATACTCATTATTAGCAACAATCCATTTCGAATTCCAATTCTTTTTTTTATTTAATCTTAAACTAACTGGTATACTTTTTTGACCCATAATTTATTTTTTTTTTTTTATATATATGTTTTTTACGTGTATTAATAAATTCACCAAATTTAAAACCAATCATTTTATCATTTATTTTTAAATTAATAAAAATTTTTCCATTGTAAACACTTACAGAATAATTAACATATTCCGGTAATATAGTTAAATTTTTATTAGTTATTTTCATCCATTTTTTTTTTTTTAAAAAATTAACTTTGAAAAATGGACCTTTATATTTACTTCTTGACATATTTTATTGAATAATTAATTTTTTTTTTTTACGTGTAGGTTTCCCTTTTGTTATTTTACCTTGAGGTGTTACAGAAGGTCGTCCACCACTTGTTTTTCCTTCACCACCACCATGAGGATGGTCTACTGGATTTTTAGCAACCCCTCTTACAACAGGTCGTTTATTTAACCAACGGGAACGACCAGCTTTTCCTAATTTAATTTTTTTATGATTAATATTAGACACGGTCCCTAATGTAGCATAACAAGTTAATAAAATTAATTTTAATTCACCCGAATTTAATCTAATTCGAGCATATTTATTATCAATTTTCTGAATTAATTGTGCAGAAGTACCAGCACTTCTTATTAATTTCCCTTTTGATTGGGGATATAAACTAATATTATGTATTAAACTTCCAATAGGAATATTTTGTAAAGGTAAAGCATTACCTATTTTTAAATCAGCATCTAATGAACTTTTAATATATTGATTAATCTTTAATCCTTCGGGTGCTAAAATTAAATAAGATTGAAAATTATTTTTAATATAAGCAATATTTGCAGAACGATTAGGATCATATAAAATTTTAATTACATAACCTTCAATATTTTTTGATCTATTGAAATTAATGATTCGATATAAACGTTTATGTCCACCACCTCGATGTTTTATAGTTATTTTACCTTGATTATTTTTACCATTTGCACGTTGAAAACCTTTTGTTAATGATTTGATTTTAAAAGTTTGAGTTAAATTATTTTTTTTTAATAAAAATGTTTGACGTTGTGATGGTGTTATGGGATTTATTTTTTTTTCTATCATTTTGTATGGTATATAGATAAAATCTATTATGTTATATATTTTTAATAAAATAATTTCTGATTCAAAAAATATTTTATATGCATTAACTATATTATACGGAATCAATAAATTTCAAGCAAAAAAAATTTGTAAAAATATTGGAATTAATCCTCAAATCACCCTTAATAAACTTAAAAACAACCACGTAAACCGACTTATTACTTATATTAATAAAAATTTAAAAATTGAGCATCTTTTAAAAAAATCAAAAACTGAAAGATTAAATGAATTATTAGAAATTAAAAGTAATAGAGGGGTTAGACGAAGTCAAGGATTACCTGTTAGAGGACAACGTACACATACAAATGCTCGAACTTCAAAAAAATTACAAAATATTTTTATTCAAAAACGTTTTTCACGGAATAAACGTTCATTTAAAAATAAAAAAAAATTAATTAAGAAAAAAAAATAAAATTAATTATTCTATGAATAAAAATAAATTTAAATATAATTTTAAAAATAAATATAAAAAAAAAAATAAAATTAAAAAAAAAAATCCATTAATTTTAGCTAATTTACATGTTATTGCAAATTTTAAAAATACTATTATTAGTTTAACAAAATATAATGGAAATCTTTTACAACAATGGTCTACAAAATCATTAAAAAAAACAAGATTTAAAAAAAATACACCATATAATGTTCAATTAATTGTTTATAAAATTAATAAATATTTATATTTAAAAAATATAAAAAAATTAAAAATTTATTTACATGGTACAGGTTTAGGTAGATATAATATTTTAAAAAAATTAAATAGAAAACAAGTAAAAGTAAAATATATTTTTGATAAAACAACAAAACCTTTTAATGGTTGTAAATTAAAAAAAAAAAAGAGACGTTAAATTTTTATCATGGATAGATGATCGAGTGGTTTAAGGTGTCAGTCTTGAAAACTGAAGTATATAATAATACCGTGGGTTCGAATCCCACTCTATCCTTTAAAAAGCTAGAGACGGATTCGAACCGTCATTCAAGGATTTGCAGTCCTTTACATTACCTTTATGTTATCTAGCCAAAAGTTAAATTATAATATATAATATATGCATAAAAATAAAAAATTTTTTACCTATAAAAATAAAATTATCTTGACAAATGGATCTTCTTTAAAAATAACATCTATTAAGTATTTAAAAAATTATCAAATAAATTTAAAAATTTTTCAATTAAAAAAAACTAAACCCAAAATAAATAAAAATTTTAAATTAAATTTTATTAAAAAAATTATTTAATTTATATTTATTTAAATATATTAAAATATATATAAATATTTCAAAAATTAATATAAATATTAAATAAATGTATAAAAAGTTTATTATATCTGGAGGTGTAATTAAAGTGCTTAATAAAAGTATTTTTAAATAAAAAAATTTTCTAAAATTAATAATTGTTTTAATATGAAAAAATTCATTAATAATTAAAAAAAAAAGAAAAAATAAATAAATAAATATTATAAATATATAAATAAATAAATAAAAAATAAAATTAAAATAATTATTAATTTTTGGTTCAAAATAAATAGTTAACAAATATAAATTTGAAAAATTTAAATTTAATAAAAAATTCCAAATATTAGGAATAATATTTAGAAAAACTAATTGTATTATAAATAAATTAAAAAGTAAATATAAAATATAAAATTTAAAAAATATAAAATTTTCAAATTTATATAAACCTTTTGCTAAAAAAAACCAAATTAATAAAATAGTTAATTGAATTATTATAAAAAAAGATATAAAAGTTGCTATAAGAATATTAGTAATAAAAATTTCAGTAATATTTGTAAAAATAAAATATTTTAACATATTTTTATTAAGTAAATTATTAACTAATAAATATATTAATTGATCAGAAAAATAATATGAAATTATAAAAAGATAAAAAAAAGAAATTAAAAGTACAAAAAAATTATATTTTAATTCAAAAAAATGTAATTGGAAATAGGTTATTATTTTATTTTTTTTCATTTATTTTAAAAAATAAAGCCTACTTGGTGAAATTGGTAAACACGATAGATTTAAAATCTGTTCCCATTTACGGGTTATTGGTTCAAATCCAATAGTAGGTATACATTATCAAAGTGGTGAAATTGGTAAACACGTTACACTTAGAATGTAAAGCTTATAAAAGCATTAAGGGTTCAAATCCCTTCTTTGATAATTCTTAAAGAATATATTTTATACTTAAAATATATTCTTTTAGTGCAAATAAATTCATATTTTAATAACGTTTTGTAAAATATATGATTGAAATATATATTAATAATATTAAATTAAAAGTTAATAAAAATTTAACAGTATTACAAGCTTGTAATAATTTTAAAATTGAAATTCCTAAATTCTGTTTTCAAGAAAATTTACAAATTGCAGGTAACTGTAGAATGTGTTTAGTTGAAATCGACAATTCACCAAAACCTATAGCTTCATGTGCTATGCCTTTAATGTCTAATATGAAAATTTTTACAAATACACCTTTAGTACAAAAAGCTCGAGAAAGTGTATTAGAATTTCTTTTAATAAATCATCCATTGGATTGTCCTATTTGTGATCAAGCTTCTGAATGTGATTTACAAGATCAAACGATGATTTTTGGTTCAGATCGAAGTCGATTTTTCTTTAATAAACGTAGTGTAGAAGATAAATATTGTGGTCCTTTTATTAAAACTATTATGACTCGATGTATACATTGTACTCGTTGTGTTCGTTTTGCAAATGAAATTTGTGGCATTGATGATTTAGGAACAACAGGTCGTGGTAATAAAACAGAAATTAATTTTTATTATCCAAAAATTTTTAATTCTGAATTTTCAGGTAATTTAGTTGATTTATGTCCAGTAGGGGCTTTAACTTCAAAACCTTATAGTTTTAAAGCGCGTTCTTGGGAATTAAAAAAAAAAAGAAGGTATTGATATTTTAGATAGTATTGGTTCAAATATTAAAATTGATATTTTTAACAATGAAATTGTACGAATTTTACCTAAAACTAATTTTAATATTAATAAAGAATGGATATCTAATAAAACACGATATTGTTTTGATAGTTTAAAATATCAAAGGTTAAAATATCCTTTATTAAAAGATAACAAAAATAAATTTCATAAAATTTCTTGGTTACAGGCATTAAATTTAATCAATCAGAAATTAATAACAATTGATAGTTCTAATATTAAAAGTATTATAGGTAATTTAACGGATTTAGAATCTCTTTTTTTATTAAAAAAAATTTTAAATAAATTAGGAATTTTAAATATTCATTATGAAAATTTTTTAAATAATCAAAATATTAAAATTAATTCTGATATAACATCAAATTTTTTATTTAATAATACTTTAAAATCGATTGAAGAATCAGATCTTTGTTTAATAATTAATAGTAATATACGTAAAGAAGGTTCTATTTTAAATATTCATTTAATTAATCGTTTAAAAAAA
The DNA here is from genome assembly GCA_001887855.2 of Sclerospora graminicola. Classification (NCBI taxonomy): domain Eukaryota; phylum Oomycota; class Peronosporomycetes; order Peronosporales; family Peronosporaceae; genus Sclerospora; species Sclerospora graminicola. Next base: position 3,243 of record MIQA02009925.1, on the reverse strand, counting down.
GGAAATTTTAAAATAGCTTATATAGGAAATAAAACTAATTTTACTTACCCTATAAAACATTTAGGATTAACATTTCAAACTTTAATAAATATTATTTTAGGAAAACATTCATTTTGTAAAGATTTAAAAAAAGCTAAAAAACCTTTAATTATTATTGGTCAAAATATTATAAATCAAAAAAATGGATTTTTTTTTTTATCAAAATTAAAAAATTTATCAATTTTTAAAAATAATATTAATTTTTTTAACTCTCAAACTACTTTAATTAATTTTTTTGAAATCACTTTTTCAAGATCAACTAATTTAGTAAAAAATTCAAAATTATATTATTTATTTAATACTAATTTACAAACTAAATTAAAAATACCACAAAATAGTTTTATTATTTATCAAGGACATCATTTTACCAAAGATGCACAAAATTCGAATTTAATTTTACCAGGTTTAACTTTTTTTGAAAAAAATGGAATATATATAAATTTAGAAGGATTTATTCAAAAAAATGAACAAATTCTAAATTTAATTACAGAACAACGAAAAGATTCTACAATTTATAGAAATATTTATAAATTTTTATTAAATAAAAATCAATCCAATTTTAATTCAACTTTTTTTTTAAAAATTAAAGATATTTTACCTTATTTATTAAAAAATAAAATTAATATAATTTATAATTTTAGTTTTAATAAAAAACATTTAAAAATTAATATAAATTTTTTAAATTCTTTAATAAAAAATAATTATTATACAAATATATTAGAACAATATTCAAAAATTTTAATTAATTCAAATAAAATTATTAAAAATCATTCCAAATCATTATGATCTACACAATTTTAAAATTTTTAATTTTAGTATTACCTTTATTAATTGCTGTGGCTTATTTTACTTTAGTTGAACGTAAAATATTAGCTTCTATTCAAAGAAGAAGAGGACCCAATGTTGTAGGTATCTTTGGATTATTACAACCATTGGCTGATGGTCTTAAATTATTTGTAAAAGAAACCATTTTACCTAGTAATGCAGATGTTATTTTATTTATATTTGCTCCAATTTTAACTTTTTTTTTAAGTTTATTAAGTTGGGTTATAATACCTTTAGGATTTGGTATGTTTTTTACTGAATTAAATATAGGTATTTTATATTTATTAGCAATTTCATCATTAGGTGTTTATGGTATTATTATAGGTGGTTGGTCAAGTAATTCAAAGTATTCTTTTTTAGGAGCTTTAAGATCAACTGCACAAATGATTTCTTATGAATTAACTATTGGATTTTCAATTCTTGCAGTAACATTATGTGCTAAATCTTTAAATTTAATTTCTATCGTTTTAGCACAAAAAAATATTTGGTACTGTTTTCCTCTTTTTCCTATTTTTTTAATTTTTTTTATATCATCTTTAGCAGAAACCAACCGTCATCCATTTGATTTACCTGAAGCTGAAGCTGAATTAGTTTCAGGATATAATGTTGAATATTCTGCGATGGGTTTTGCTTTATTTTTTTTAGGAGAGTACGCTAATATGTTATTAATGAGTAGTTTAATTACTATTTTATTTTTAGGTGGTTGGTTAGCACCTTTTCCATTTAATATTAATTATATTAATTTTTTACCGGGATCTTTTTGGTTTAGTATTAAAGTATGTTTTTTTGTTATTTTATTTGTAGTATCTCGAGCTATTTTACCTAGATATCGTTATGATCAATTAATGCGTTTAGGTTGGAAAATATTTTTACCTTTTACATTAAGTTGGTTTGTATATACTGCAAGTATATTAATAAGTTTTAATTGGTTATGAGTATTTTAAATCATTTTATTTTTACTTTTTTTTTATTTTGTCTAGGATTATTTGGTATAATTTTAAATAGACAAAATATTATAATTATTTTAATGTCTATTGAATTATTATTACTATCAATTAATTTAAATTTTATTTATTTTGCAGTTTTAATTGATGATTTAATAGGACAAGTTTTTTCATTATTAATTTTAACAGTTGCAGCAGCAGAATCTGCAATTGGATTAGCTATTTTAATTGTTTTTTTTAAATTATATGGCGATATCTCAATTTATAAACTTAATTTATTATCATTATAATAAATTAAAAGTATAGATATAATCGTTTTATCTGAAAAATATTTTTTGAGAAATTATTTAGTATTTAAGTGGAAATATATATTAAATATTTCTTAATTATTTTCATTTATTATGTTATTATTAACGTTAATTTTTTTACCTTTTTTAGGTTCAGTAGCAGCTGGATTGTTTGGTTTTTATATTGGACGTGAAGGTTCAGTATTTATAACTACATTAACAACTTTTTTAAGTTGTATTTTTTCATTAATTATTATTTATAATTCAATTAAACATGAATATGAATATTTTATTTATATTTCAAATTGGATTAATAGCGGTTTATTTAATTGTAATTGGAGTTTTTTATTTGACAGTTTAACAATGATAATGCTTGTTGTTGTAACAAGTATTTCTACATTAGTTCATTTTTATTCTTCAAAATATATGGCTACCGATCCACATTTATCAAGATTTATGTCATTTTTATCATTATTTACTTTTTTTATGATTATATTATTAACTGGTGATAATTTTATGCAAATGTTTGTTGGTTGGGAAGGTGTTGGTTTTTGTTCATTTTTATTAATTAATTTTTGGTTTACACGTTTACAAGCAAATAAAGCTGCTATTAAAGCAATGTTAATTAATCGAATTAGTGATTTAATTTTATTATTAGGTGTTTTAACTATTTTTTATAATATTCGAACTATTGAATATTTTAGTACATTTGCAGCTATTTCCATTGTTAAAGATTTTAATTTTATTTTTTTAAATTATATTTTAAGTATAATAGATGTTGCTTGTATTTTAATTTTTATAGGTGCTATGGGTAAATCATCTCAAATTTTTTTACATTTATGGTTACCTGATGCAATGGAAGGTCCAACCCCTGTTTCTGCTTTAATTCATGCAGCAACAATGGTAACGGCAGGTGTTTATTTAATTACACGTTGTTCTCCTATTTTTGAATATTCTGTATTTTCTTTAAAAGTTATTACAATTATTGGTGCTTCAACTTCTTTTTTTGCAAGTACTGTCGGTTTAGTTCAAAATGATTTTAAAAAAATTGTTGCGTATTCCACTTGTAGTCAATTAGGTTATATGTTTTTTGCTTGTGGTTTATCAAATTATCCTGTAGCTATTTTTCATTTATCAAATCATGCATA
>MIQA02009924.1:0-16163 GCA_001887855.2 Sclerospora graminicola | reverse complement strand
GATTACGCTATTAGGGCAAAATCTTGCCTGTCCCTAGGAATTCCCCCTCCCCCTCCCAAAGACGTTTATGTTGTTTGGGAAAAAAATATCAGTGCCAGCAACTGTTCACCCGGAAGAATTGGGTCACGGTTTACGAGGTGTGAAAAGGAAGCAAAGCTCGCGTGACGAAGCGCAAAGCCAGCAGATTAAGTATGCACGAGCGGGCGGGAGTTCACTATCAGAGTTGATTGAAATATGGGGTTTTGATGTCAGCCATCTGGAAGAAAGGAGGAAGGAGTTTTCTAACTTTCAACTACCTGACGAGCTTAAGCGTGACGCTATCAAAGTGAAACTAATGGCTATAGGTAGCATTTACTTTGAGCGTCAGTTGATTGAACGGAGTAAAGCTGTAATGACGCAAACGAAGCAGCTCAAAAATAACGTGAAGTCAAATGAAGGCGTTATCGAGCAACTTGGATTGGATCGGAACAAAGTGGAAAAAGAGGCATTGAACATGTATCGCAACGAACTTAACCAACCGACCATTCCAGAAGTCGTGTATATGGCGATTGGAGTGGAATATTACAGATCGCTACATTCTCGTGGCTAAAGCCAAGGTTTTCTACTTGAACAGTGACGACATCAATCAATCAAGAAAGCGAGCCTCTACTTTCTCGACTAGAGTTTTCCCTCGACCGACGACTCTACTACTATTTTGGATGAGTAGTTTTCGCACGTCTCGCATGGTAATCATCGATAGTTCCGTCACCGTAATAGAATCAGCTCTTCATGCATATTCCCTTCTTTCGTCATACCGAAGTCCAGTGAGAGAATCGCGCATGTCCTTCCGAGCAATTCGTTCACTCAAAACGACGAGCTTGTGTCACTTCTTCCCGAAGATTGTACTGAACATATTGTACGTCTTCGTGGTCGTCGATCACGTTCACAAGTCTCACTACATTCTGATGATTCAGTTTCATCATGATAGTCACTTCCTGACGCAGCACATTGTACAGCTTATCTTGTTTGCCAGCCAGACGCTGAACAAAAGTTTTGTGCATGATTTTCACAGCATACATTCGTCCGTCTTCTTGGGTTTCACAATATTTGGCACGGCCAAAAATACCTTTTTTGAAGAAAGCGCTGAAATTGATCCGATACTAGGCATCTTCTTTGTTCAGGTAGGGCTTACGGCATGTGCTGAAGCAGTGCGTGGCTCGCTGTAAACGAGTGCCCAACCCTGGCCTCGTATATAATAACGTCATTTCCTTGGCTTGTTCGGTCCTTTAGCCTCTCTGACCGAATCGCAACACCGTGAGTTAATTCGAGTCCCTTCGTCTTCGTAGTAGACAAGATACTCGCCATCGAAGTGTCGGTTCAAGCTTAATTTGTTTACAAAATAATTTTACAGTATCCGCTCTCACTTCCGGATTTTCAGAAATGATCAGTTAATATAGGCTATCCATTTTAGAAGGAACAGCGTGTAATAGAGCAAATACTACTCACAAGACGTTACCTTGCGCTAGATGACTATAGTAAATCTGCTTGTTGGATCCGGACCCTTGGTGCATAATGCACCGTGGAGCCGCTATCTAAAACGTTCACAAGGCCCGCACTTTATCGTCCAATGTCGCTCAATTGAATCGAGCCGCGATACATTTGTTGTAACACTTTTCATAGAACTGTATCACTAGCACCGATCTACGAGCTCCCCAACAGATCACTTATCGAAAATTGTTGCTTTTTCACCTTGAGTCATAGCTACTGTTTGTTTTTTAGCAAATGAATAATAGAGTGAGTACCAGTACTAGTACAAATCAATACACGGAAGCTTATGTTCTTTAATTGCACCATGTTTGAAAAAGATAATTTTTGGGCAGTTCCGGAAGTGGGAGCGGATACTGTATACTTTTTAATCAGGAAATTTCAGCTGTTAAGAATTCAATATTTTCATTAATAAATACAAGTCAAACTATAAATAATATTCATTCTACATGTACAGTCACACCTCCTTATGTGGCGCGCTCACGACCAAAGAGTGTTTCAGATATAAAAACGCCATATATGGGGGGAAGGGTGAGATACGGTACTACTTCGAAGTACAGTACATGTACTTGAACTTTTATGATATCCTACCGAGAGCCAATCGTAACCGAAGACATCATTCAAATTTCTCTTCGGTCAACCGAACGGACTGAAGAGTGGGATATTATCGAATAATCTGATGTCGGAGGTGCTGGGAAATTTAGATGTCACTAACAAGAGCTAAAGCTGGATGTCCAAACGGGAGAAATTTTGCGGAGAAATAAAGCCAGTTTTGGATTCGATGAACCGGTTTACTGATTTTATGGTCACCTTTGGGAGCAGATCGCTTCACTGTGGTCCGGTTGCGCGCCACGTGCATCGTTTGTGGGCTTATAGCATTAGTACTTATTGAATGAGATGATCCTGCAGACGAGATAGACCAGGGGGTCGACACTCCTACGTTGTATACGTCTTCAGATACAACGCCAACGATCAGCCCTCAAGAGCTGAAATGTATTGGGAGTGTCAGGCTTGCACATGTGCAAACTTAAACGGCGACAATCCCAGCGCTACTTGCGAAGCGTGTAGCATTCCTCGCGTTGCGCGAGCACAACACTAGCTGCCGCGAGAAAAGGAGGAGAAAAAACAAAAAGCCAGGTAAAAATGGATTTTGGTATCTTGGCCATATATTCTCGCGTCATTTTGACATCTACTCTGATTAGGAACATGCGCACGATGATGCAGAATGGTCTCTGGATCTAATCGGCAACGTATTTCGCCTGTTTTACCCTCCTATACCAGAGGACCAAAGGTATCGAACATTGAAAGTTTGCACATTTTTGTTTCCATCTGAATTCATCTCCTGATCTACCAGGGGCCCAGTGGATCATCAATACTACGAGCTAGAGATATCCAACTGAGTAGGGGGTTCTCTCGTGATTTTACGCGAAAACCACCTGCTTAATGGAATCGAACAATTGGTAGCTCGTTTAGTCGGAAAATGACCCTCGCGTTTGAAAAAACCGAGGAGGAAAAGCCATTGCGGCTCTGGATTGAACATGTCTTTATCTTTATCATTGAAAAATGAGACAGTGATTACCATCAAAGATGGTGGTGAGAGTGATCTCTGGGGCATATTTAATCGTCGTCTCACCGTGCCGTACTCCAAGTTACGTCACCATGACGCGACGTTTATTTTCGCTATAAGAAATGGATTTGAGGAAGACGACTTTGGTCCCAAGAGCTTCTTATGCCAACATAATGCTTTCTAAAGTACCGGATAGCGCCATTGTAAAAAAAATCAGGTTGTCAACCAAGCGTGGAATGAATTATTACTCAGTGGATGAAGAAACTCCGCTGATCCGAAGTTTGGCAACACACGATGCACCCCCACGGAATGATTTAGCACTCACTTTAACCCGCAAGCTTTATTTTCAAGTGTAAATTCCAGTAGCACACGTCGCAGTTTTCAGAAGCGAGTTTTAGAGTTAAGTGTGAATAAAATCTCGTCGCTTTTTAATCCATCCACCTCTGTACATACAAGTGATGGTCATGTTGGCAATTAGATGAGTTTTACCAATGTGTTTTTAAAAGGACAATCGAGAGACATGATGAGTTAAAATATGCGGATCCGTACTTTGATGTAACGCAGTCCCGCCTTCGTGTAGCGTTAGAAACACTTGGGATCCGATGTTCGGATAATATCGTGCTTTTAAAATTAGTCGAAAAATTGATCGCGGAAAACAAGGACACATTACCTTAGCGCATTTTGATGCCGCGGTGCATCGGTTAAAGTTAATGCACATGCTTGAGGAACACACGCTCGACAGGAGGCCACCCGCTTCTTCTCCTCAACCATCTTCATCTCTATCCGTCTCGGATTTTTCCAGTACAAAATTACAATCTTATCCCTAACTTTGGTGACCACTTTTAAAATGACCAGGAAAAGAGGGAATTCGCTCCTCCATACAAAAAATACAGTGTACTGATTGGTGCAGAGACTTGTGGCTTCAGATACATGATTTGTGCCAGTTAGGGGAGTTCTAATTGGGAGGTGTGACTGTAATAACAAGAGAAATTTAATTGGAAGAACGACCTACTTCATCTGTGACGTGTGAAAATAGTCCCAGACCAAAATAGTTAATGAACCAAATTCATCAAATTCAAAGAAAATTTAACTTCGAAATTAATCCAAAAATAATAGCGCTGTTGCTGTTGGCGAGTTCCAACCAATAGTATTCTGGAGACTGTGAGAATAGGGAAAATCACCAACCTCTAGCAGCCGCTCAAAAAAGGACTAATAAATAGTCCTTTTTTCATGCAGTTTTTTTACTTAGTCGTATTTTACAGTGTTTAATAGGTACTTTTTGACAACACTATACATGAACTTGAAAGTGCATTAACTACTGATGAAGAAAGCGCCGCTAATCAATCCTGTCTTTTCCGTTAAGTTATGTCTATGATGTTGCTCTATCATTCTTGCTGAAAACATTGATTATTGGATGCCAAGAGGGATTATCCGCACAATAACCGTTGTAGGGACCTTCAACGCCGTCGACAAACTCCGCATCATCGTGGGCCTCAGTGCTGGTATCGGTCGAACCCGCTCTCGCATCTCCTGAATGCTAAGACCACGGCGGCCGTTATCAAACATTCTACTCCCCACAGCCCTCAGCACATTAAGAGAAGTCTGTGTCTCTAAATGCTATTCCCATAGCCTACCCACAGTGTTGCGATAGCATCCAAATTTTTGCGCCGCTGCCTTAGCGTCCCCTTACCTAGCACATCGTTTTGAGTGCGAGCAAGCAGAAAGCAGACCAAAGATACCCTCTCTTCTGGTGTAAGATGGCGATGCTTCATCGGCAGCGAGCAGAAGGTGATTTTGGAAGTGTAGCGGGTGCAAAGAGATATTGTAGCTCGAGATACCTTCGTTCTTGGCCACCAATCCTTGCATGTTCGAAACGTTTTGGCGACAAATGCACCACCAATCGATTCGTCGTTTCAATGGGCATCTTTCAATCAGATTTTCTTTATCTTCTCTTATTCAAATGTTCTAGGCTGTCAAAGTCAACTGCACCAATAGAAAAAACGGAGGGTGTATTTGTTAAGATTTTCAGGATACCTGTCGAGTTCAAATAACTCCATGTGGCGATTTTAGAGCATCTCGAGTCGGTGTGCTATTACTATCCTATTCATAAAAAACGGCACTTCTGCTAGTCAGTCGTTGCGTATTGCTATTTTAAGCCAAACAATACGCCGCCTTGTGCTATTTAGAGCCAGAATAGAACAGCAGATCTTTTCGAGTACCGTAGATTTTCAATACAAAATCCAAGTCATCTGCAATGACGTCTGACTAAGACTCGCTTGGCCATTGTGCACAATGTCCCCGGGACGACACGTGACCGACGCTATACCCGTTCTAATATTGCGGGACTTGAATCTTGGCGAACACGAAAGGGTTGGAAGATGCGCCCACAAAGGGCCCTTTACCTATAGCAAAATCAATTCCTATTTTTTCCTAAAGGTAAAGGGCCCTTTCCTGAATTTGTTTTGTGTGAGGATCAAACCCACTACCTCTGACTTACCAAGTTGGTGCTTACGTACATTTGAGGAACGAATGCTCGAACAGACGAGACGCGCAGTCGGCGAGGCTGACCTCGACGATATAATACCAAGGCGTCGATTCATCTTGTCGCCAACGAACTTGAGGATGGACGAATCAATTCCATTGTCATGCTGAGCACGCAGAAGGCATGACATTGCTTCTCGATGAAATTATTTCAATGTTTGAAAAATTTGAATGAGTAAAGCAGGACAGAAAAGAACATACGAAGGTGGAGGAACGAAGTCAAGAAGAAGACAAAAGTTTATTGGAATGATGAATTCAATTAGCGAAAAGAGTGACTGAAATTTGTATCCTTATTGATGTACTAAGCCCCGTGAGATAAAACATGCCATTCACGTACTGCTCGCTCAAAAATTTTATAGGTGGTTGGAGAGGGTTGGCCACGTAGAACTAAACGCAGCTAAACGCCGTTGAATTTCTTCGCTAACATTCACAATGCTACTAAGTCAGTCAGATGCGGTGCTTTCAACCAGTAAGCGTCAATCTCGGGTTGTTAAGGGGAGAACGAATTGACATTTCACTCTTCGATATCGAAAAGACGTCATAATTATGATCTGATGAACGTGCCACAAGGTTTACAAAACAATCTGTATTCTAGTAATTTGAAACGTCCAAGATGTAGTGTTGTTTTTTTATTGTTTTACCACAGTCTATTTTTTAGTCTTCTTGACTATTAGACCTCATAATTAAAAACCATATTAGAACTCATAATTAAAAACCTAGTGGTTTCTTTAAACCGAATGTACCTCATAATTAAAAGCCGAGTGGTTTCATTAAACTGAATTTATGATCAAATTATATTTCATTCGTTGGCAGAAATCTGTTTGGGCGAAACCCTTCCAAAGAGACACAGAGATAATGAATTTACCGAGAAACTTCAAAGAGGATGGTATGTCACTAACTTAAGTACCGTAAAATTCATGTCACAGGCGGCACCTATGTTTCCACCAGCTGAAGTGGTTAGGTAATTTGTGCTAATAATAATAATAAAGCTAGTCCATTTAGTCTATAGTATTGGCTAGTATAAAATTTTGTACTCGTGTCACTAACTCGGGTTCTAAAAGCTAGGCTGGGGTAATTGGGCCGGGTTCGTTATGTCGCGACATCGAATATGATGGTGCTGCAAGCATAACTGTAAACGTAACCCGTCATCTCTGAATTTGGATCTACTACTCTCGAAGGCCACAACCTCTTGAAGTTGGGTCCTGCATTGACTCCATATATGTTCCTTTTGACTTTTCTTCGTGCCTTCAAAAATTGCCCAATTTCCAAATTGTCACAACCAAACCTGCGCTATCCCACTTATGCTCCACCAAATCCTCCGCATTTGGTCTTGATAATCGTGTAGATGTAAGCTGTATTTCTCACTCAACTCTTTGTGTAACGCTGGTGAGATTTCTGATGGTTCTCGAGTCGCTATTGCTGACTGATACTGAGTCGAGTCCGATTTTTCTATTGATACTCCTGTCCAATACTCTATAAGACGTTCCCAGAATCGTTGTGCTGTAACACATCCCCATATGATGTGAGCAACATCAGATCACTGGCTATTACAGTTCTCGTCTAGTATACCCTTTACTTCCCCAGACCTCTTTTTATAAAATGTGTTCAACTGCATGGTTTTCATTCTATAAATCACCCAAAGTTGGTAGTCAGAGAGAATGTGACCATATTTTAAGATCTTTTTGGGTGGTTGTTCTAGGATTGCTGACCACCATAGGTCTCTCAGTCTTCGTTCTGCCCATCTTTGCATTGTTAGTGGTAACTGTGTTGTCATTGCTCTAAAATAAACCTTCTTAAAATATTTCCTGAGAAATACTGGGATCCTCCATATTGATCGAATCCCTTCGTCGATAGGCCACGGAAACTATGAAGTTGTGGGTGCGGGTAGAGGATTACTACCTTGTTTCCAAATTCATTTCAGTTGTTCACCTTCTTTTGTTTAGTTAATAACACCAACCACTGAATTCCATTTGGTTGTTGTCGCAATTTCACTGGCTGACCCAAATCTCCAGTTTGTCCTTCGACAAGTCCAGGCGCTATCAGTCTCCATTTGAAATCTCTGAAAATGTCTGGAGCTCGGAAAAGTTGGATGTCGGGTGGTTCTCCAACGTAATGGACTATTTCCACTCTTGGAGAAGCCAGAATTATAGCATACAGCCGTCTTCTAGTTTGTGCGTACGTATGAGATACAGTATTAGCTGATAAAATCTGCCACGAAAACTCGTCTCTGGAAATTCGAAGAGAAAAAATGATTACTCGAGGATTCTATTAAAGTTCCGTGCCGCGAGGGTGGCAACTCTTTCATCTCTAATCCATGGATATCCATCCCATTGAAAGAATCCCCAGAATTCCACCATTTGCTGTGACATGAATCCGTGATGAGGGATTATTCAATATCAATACGAATGGTTACGATCTGGCCTGGAGTCATTGTTTTAGAGGTGCAAATTGTTTTCTCAGTGTCTAATCTGATAGCAGTCGTCAGATGTTGGTTGGCGTATTGTTTAAGTCCTTGAAGTTGTTCTTGGTCAGGACCAAACCATTGACCAATTTCTGTTGCCATCAGGATTGTTGTTTGATATAATGTCCGTGTGTGAATGGAGCTTTCGTGGAATCGCAGTGTGGGAGATATCATCGCGTGAGTGATGGAAGTGCCCATTTCCTTCAAAGAAAGACAAGCTCTTCAATATACATCATCAGCTGAGATAAACCACATCGTTGCGTCTTTTAACGGCTGCACCCGTATTGCAATCGGAAGCGCAATGAGCCATAAGCCCCATGCCTCTCTAGATATATACAACAAACTTGGAGAAGTTTTGTGGCGGACCATATTTACATCCTTGGTTGTTTTCTAACTTTTTTGCAACCGGATTAAACGTAACCTTACTTCCACTGGGGGACACAAACAAGATTAAACCAGTGCTGACCGACCCGAACAAGCTCGCACGGGTGCTTTATATTCTTGGTCTAGTCGTCGCCAAGCGGGACGGCACCCTCTAGTTTAGCGACATGTACGACACTGTACACATTGACGAAAAGTAGTTCAACGAGGACGCCGATAAGAAGCAGTATTACCTCGTTGATGACGAGAAAGATCCTGAACGGCGCCGCCAGAGCAAGCGGCACATCGGGAAAACCATGTTCATTGCCGCTTTTGACAGACCCAGGTTTATTTCCCCCTTATAATGGATATCTTTTGAAAACTAATTTACAGTTTTTATTATATTTTTGGTAGGTATGATGCGCACCGGAAAAAGGTGTTTGACGGGAAAATAGGAATCTCGGCATTTGCAGAGCCTTACGAGCCACAGCAATCGAGCAAGACACCGTCATCCTCCGAAACGTCGAGACGGTCGACCACGCGGCGTACAAAGCAGTTTTGATTCATGACATCATCCCAGCAATCAAAGCAAAATGGTCATCTGCAGGTAAGAATCGCTCAATATGAATCTAGCAGGACAATGCGAAACCGCACGTCCCGGTTCATAATGCGGATGTTATCGCTGCAGGGACCAGCGGTGGTTGGAACATTAGCGTCAGGTGCCAGTCAGCGAACTCTCCAGACCTAAACGTGCTCAACCTGGGCTACTTCCGAGCAATACAGTCTCTGCAATATCAACGCGAGTATCGTGGTGTCGAAGAGCTGATAAATGTCGTGGGCGAGACATTTGCCGATATGCGTAGCAGCACTCTCAACAAAATATTCCTCACGTTGCAGACGGTGATGGAGCATACCCTTCTGGACAACGGCGGGAACGTGTTTAATATTCCTCACAAGGGCAAGGATTCTCTCTTAAGAAATGGCAACCTATCTGTGTCGTTTGTGTGTAGACGAGAGGCTTTTGATCGGGGTGAGAGGTTCGTACGTGAAATAACGCCAAAAATCGCCGCAGATGCGACTGCCGCGACAGCGGCAAAAAAGGCGGCGGCAGCAGTGCGGCGGGTAACCAAGAATGAAGATGCGACGAAGAGGAAGCGAGCTGCCAGTGCCGCCTCGTAAGTGGCTGCAGTAAAGAGTAAGGTGAAAACATCACCAATATGCAAAAAAGAAAATGTCAACCCCAAGAAGACATAAGTAAATATATCACCAAATAGATATCCATTTCGTATCACTTTGGAACTGCACCAAAAATACAAACAAAAGGTTAGAACAACTGCACCAATAGAAAAAAACGGAGGGAGTATTCCGTTCAAATTTGCCGATCCTGCGTGATTTGGGCTTGAGAATTAAAATCGCCCAAACCAAACAAGAATGGTGATTTGTCAAAACAAGTCAATTATTTCTTTTATTTCTGACATCACATAGACCCTTAGCCCTACACCCCAAACCTAAATCCCTATACCCCGAACTCTATTACTGATAAACTATTAATAGCAGGATTTATGCGGTTTTTATAGGGTTATGGTTGTGCGTCACGCACGGAAATTTCGTCTAGAACACACAATAAAGCAAGGGAATGCCTAAAGCGACGCCCGGCGTCGCCAACTTAAAGCGACTCCCCCTCAAAATTCGCTTTTGATTGGTTATTTATCTGAGACCTATTAATTTAGCGACAACGATTTCGCGAACTTGCTGATTTGACTCGCAAACCACGCTTTGCTGCTGGTCGTAGCGAAGCGCTGCGCGGTCTTGGACGACTCTTGTGCCATCACTCCAATGGCCGTGTGAATTGGGCCTACAGTATCCGCAGTTGCTTTGCAGAATGCCTTTCTCGACGATGAGGAACGCATTGCCGCTTCCATTTTTTACTACTGGTCAAATGTCTTTAGTTTGTACGGAAATCATACGTTGCGAAGTGCTGGTATTGTTGCAGGTCCATTCCATAAGGCAATCGAGCGAGTCTTTTGGTATGAAATAACGTGAGTAATGTTTTTCTGCTCAAAATTTAAGCATGGTCTTTGTCCTTGTGTAGTGCTGCGGAGCGCAAAGATACACCGTCCTCATCATCTTCAAAAGCTGACGGACGACGTGGCGGAGTGTCATTTTTCGTTCAAGATGATCAACATATTGGAGGAATTCCAATTGTGCTGCTTCGACGAGCTAGCATCGCCTCCTCACTATCTATGCCCACGTCCCCGTACGTTTGATGTTAGCAATGTCGTCTTGTGGTGGTCGCAATCTAACACTCTCGACTCTATTATAGCATGCGGTGATCTAAGGTGCTGAACAAGGGATCGTAGCCCCTTCGATGAATGATATTCCAGGATTGTTTTCATGCGTGCCTAAATACACGAGCTCGAATTTCGTCGCTCTACTGATGAATGCGATTAAGATCGAAACAGACCCTACAAAGCAACAGATGATGATGTGGATTATGACTGTGGCAATTCAACAGGAGACCACTTTCTGGACAAATGGCTTGGCATCTAGTCTAACCGCAGGTTTCTTTTACAATCAACTCTTCTTCTACCCTGCAAACTCGGTTGTGCACTTGGTGAATGCGTGCTGCGATTTCGTTAGCAACAATGCGCCAATTCTTCGCTCGAGAACAGCACCGTTTTATTTGGACGGTTTTATGGCCGCAGCATATCAATGCATCATTGAAGGGATTGTAGCTAAACCGTTATTGCTAACCCAAGCAGCAACTGATTGGAAAGATTATCACGACCATTGTAGATGGCCATGAGCGAATTCAATCGTTTTCTCCCCATATTACCAACTTGGCGGTGCGCGTGGCCGCCCAAAAGCTGGTAAACATGCGCATGAAGCATCATGTTTCACATACGGTTAACGCGGGCACGCATTCGTCCGATTTGACTGAAAATGTGATTGAACTCCCAGGAAATGTAGTAATAAGTCTAAGATGAATCTCGAAGCTACAGAGACGTTATCATCACAATCCCTGCCACAACATGAATTATCGAATAAGGTGATTTTTGACCAATCAAAAGCGCATTTTGAGGGGGTGTCGCTTTAGGCATTCCCTAAAGCAAAATGTCTTCGATGCTGGAATGTTTCGAGTGAGGTTCACCTCTGTATAGTGCCATGTCACTCTGACAAAAAATGAAATGCGTTTATTGTAGGAAAGTGTAGTATACTGCGTAAATGTCCTTAACCCCACTCGTAACAAATAGACACCGATCAGTGTATCCAAATGTTTTCTTGTAGTGAAGTGCGTTCCCTATCGGTTAGTATAGGGCCTGTCTATCGGAGAAGTGCGTCAGTGCTACTCAGATGTCGTGCGTGTTAGTGCAGGACGTGAGGGAGTTGCTCAGGAGGTAAGTGTTCGATGTTCTGTTTACTCGACAAATATGAAAGTATATATTATGTAAAAGTTAAGTGTAAGTCGGCTTAAATACTACTTAACCTAAAATTCACAATATGCAAGAAACCACGGTAATCTCATTAGCAGGAATTTATTGTCAGTTTTCATCATAGATCACATCATCCCAAATTCCAGCACTCCTTCCGAGAGTACCGGGGCTTCGTGCACAAGACACATCAACGTAAACGTAGGAAATGCATATCCAATAGTAGCGCGATAAGACCATAAACGAAATACACCATTCACTTGAGTCCAATTTGCTCGCACAGTTCTTAAATTCTTGGCGCACATTGTGTCTTCGTAAGTAAATCCGCGACCATACACATGTTCTGGCTCCACAATTCCCTTCTTAGCGTCAGCTTCAAGTCGATATGCTTGGCACTGGCCGCGCTAGCTTCACTGTTGAGCTGTTTGATCGCGGCTTGGTTGTCAATCTTCAATACGTTTTTTTAATTCCAATTTTTTCAAATAGCTCCTTCAGTCCCAACGTCTCTCGTCCACCTGCAGCGGCCGCGACAAACTCCGCCTCCGCAGTCGATAACGCAACAGATCCCTGCTTTTTTTTACAATTCCACCCTGCTATAACTCCACTTACGAAAATCACATTCGCACTGACACTTTTGCGGTCTTCGCGGTCAGCTGCATAGTCGGCATCACAATAGCTTACAATTCGTAATGGTAGCTTCAAATCGTTATCTCCACGTAAATGCAATTTCATTTTCTTGCTTCCTTTCAAATACCTTGGTATTCTCTTCGCGACTTTGAAATCACTTAAACTCGGCGCGTGCGTGTGCCTCGTTGCACGACGGGCGAGAAACTCTTGAAAAAATCTACAGTAAACTTCCCACGAGAGACTGGAAATCTTTTATCGTAGGTGTATTTCCACGAGATACAGTCGGTAATAATTGGTTCAGTTCATTCGTAACTTCCAGGCTTGTAACAGGCGTTCTCACTTCATTTGCTTCTTGTAGTCTATGCTTTTCGAGCATCTCAACAATAGTTCCTTATGTCTATAGTATATACGTTCGTAGGATCTCCCAATATTCTCATGCCAAGGAACTTCTCCACATTGCCCAGGTCTTTCAACTCCAATATCTGCATGCCTTAAAAAATCATCCACAAGCTTTGTTTCTGTCGCCGTAACCAACAGATCGTCGACATACACTCCAACCACTATCGTTCCTTTGTCATCAATTCGTACAAAGACGCAAGTATCTGTCAAACATTGAGAAAAGTTCATCTTAATCAAGGTTTCACACAACAATTCATACCACAGTCTTCCAGCTTGTTTTAGACCATAGAGATTCCTTTTTAGCTTCAGCATCAGCTCCTTCGAGCTTGTAGCATCCAGTCTTTTCAGTGTATCATCTGATATTTCCATACCTAAGGGAATCTGCAAATAGATATCGTATTCTTTCTCCGTAGCCGTCTTCGGGTAGGCGCTTGGTATGTCTCCGTGCCTCGCAGGCACATTCCACACAATAGACAGTATCAAAATAGCCTTCATGTTATTAATTTCCATAACTGTCGAGAACGTAAAGAAATAACTCTCTCCATAAATCTGCTTGTCACCACGGCTACCAATCTCCCTTTGTAGCGCTCCACCGTGCCATGGTTCTTTAGTTTGGTTTTATAAACCCACTTGGTCGGCAATGTCTTTACTTCGCTTGTCTTTTTCATTAATTCCCAGGTTTGTAAGTCTTCCAAAGCTTTTAATTCTGCCCTTTCGGTCATTTTCCACTTCTCGGATTGTCTTCCCTTGTGAGCCTCGAAATAGCTCTTCGGGTCCGGCGTTCCAACCATTTTTCCACTATCCAAATTATTCATATCACAGACTGCAAATGCGAAAAATGAATTCTCACCACTCGTTTCATTTGGTTCATCATTTTCACTCAAAATGTCTTCGTCGTTTTTCTCACGCTGTCTTTTGTGTTTTTCCAATTCAATCAACTTCTGTGTCTTCTTAATCTTCCTCGTTGATTTTCTCTGCGGTAAATCTGTCTTGATTTTTTCTTCGAACTTCATTCGTTTTCTCCTTCGAGACTGCATTATCTCCACTGCTTTCGTGATATATTTCCACGTCTTCATTCATCATACGTGACAGCTTTTCGTTTTCTTTATCACCCAACGTCTCCACGTGATATAAGTGTCTGGTAGTCCCTACTACTTCCTTCAAAAGTAGCACCTTGTAACCTTTTGTTCCGTCGTTTTTTCCGAGAATTAACGCCTTCTCAGCGTGTTTATCGAGTGATTTGTTCCTCGCGTCCCGCCAGACCATACACGGCGATCCAAAAATCACAATATCCGAAATGTTAGCTCTATTCTTCGTTAAAACTTCAATGGGCGACATCTTCCGCAAATATGCGCGTGTCAGGCTTCGGATTGAGATAATACTTGCATATTCTGCTGCCTCGGACCAAAATGTTAACGGAACTCCAGATCCAAAGATCATACATCTGATCATGCTGAAAATCGTCCTATTCATTCGCTCTGCTTTCCCATTCGAAGCTGGATTGCCTGCTTCAATGATTTGTCTTCTTACTCCAGGTCGCTTATAGAATAAATCCACATTGCGATGACCGCCATCAGTCCTCAGAACGTGAATGCATACACTTGAACTCTCCTTCAAACCATGCTAAGAAGTGCTCAATTTTTTCGCGGCTTGGTCTTTAACTTCGCGGGAAATACACGTACGTAGTTCGAGAAATGATCCACAAATGCAATGAAATACCTGTTTCCACGTCGATCCCTTGGTAATCAGTCCTTTAAATCGCTACAGATAACGCCACCAATTCTATCTGTCGGTGCGTCCTGCCCACTGTCCTGCTTCGGCTGTTTTGTCCGGGTCGCCATGCCCTCAGCACAGGTTAGACAATTTGGTCTGCGCTTATCTGTTAACTTGATCCCAGATGCTGGGTCCTTGGCTATCCTTTTCACTGTATCGTACGATAAATGTCCTAATCGTAAATGAAAGTGATGCAATGATCCCTTCTGCGGATCGTCACACTCGTTATACTCCATAGTTGCCATTATCATATTCGAGAACTTCTCAGACGCACTTAAATCTTTCACCAAACTTAGCCTTGCCGTAAACACACAACCCGTTACCTCCACGTCAATCAATATGTCGTTCCCATGCATCATTTGTATCTTCTACCAGTGTCCTTGAGTGTGCACCCCATTTTATTTAAATTTCCAAGTGAAATAAGGTTCTTGGAGTGTAGTATGCTTCGGTAAGTAATATAGCCGAGAACTTAGTCTTCAAACGCACTTTTCCAACTTTTGTGACCTTCAATTTTGCTCCATCAGGTAACAGCAAGTCTTCATCTTTGTCACAATTCCTGGGGCTTTCAGAAAGTCTTCACTGGATACAAGGTGCCGGCTGGCACCGCTATCAATGATCCAAACTCCTCGTCTGTCATTATGTCCTTCTTCAGTACTTTTCGTGACTTTTCTCCACACTCAATCGTCGATAAAACGAGATTCTTCTCATTGTATTCATCTCCTCTTGTTCTTGGTTTGCGTTCGAAGTGCTTGCTCTGGTTTCTTCGGTTACCTTGTCGACAATACTTCTGTGTATGCCCATCCATACTACAACCAAAACACGTCCTTTTCTTCTTCTTTTCATCCACAAAATTCACAATATTGATTTTTCATTTTCACCGCGTCATCATCCAACTCTTGCGCCGATGCAATTAGTTCCTGCGCGTGAAATATGTAATCAATACGCTGTGGATTATATGTAATCAATACGCTGTGGACATCAGCCCCATTTTCAATCCAGGTGCTGCATATTTGACAATATTCTCCACAATCAAACGTTCGTGGGATCCGCTCGCGGGCGCTAAAACCACCAAGTATAAGAAATGTTGGGTCCATGGCCTCCGAACATCCTTTTCTTGTGCAAATAACGTCGCTGCTTGTTGGTGTGTAAAATTTACCTTGAATGCGTGATATACTTGATCAAATACGATATACAATTCTTAAGATATTTGCCACCAAGTCATAATATTCGCTAGAAAGTAACTTGCCGCTACACCCTCCAGGTGTTCGCTCAATTTATTTACCTTGAGGCGTTCTGTCCATTCGAAACCGGATGACAGCTGTGCAACTTCGACTGTCTCGATGAAAAGGTAGGCCCACAGCCTAAATCCGGCTCCTAGTCCGGGAAAAGTCTCCTCTCCCGCAAATTTTTTTATCGTCAACTTAGGAATCTTCATATTTTCATTCCAACGCACGTTATGTCTGTCTTGGTTATCAAACAT